>CM060466.1:3619091-3914091 GCA_030544235.1 Lepturacanthus savala | reverse complement strand
CAGAATCTATTTATGTTGATGTTATAGAGAAATAAAGTTAGAATATTACAACACAATGAAAAAAAAATACTTAAAACAAGACCCAAATCAGAAAATAAAACAAAAGTATGATTAATAAGATACAAGTTTAAAGATCAATAGAGTTTTATTCATGAGAAAATATAATAAAACCTCAGCTCCAACACTAAATACAGTATTTTACATCAATGTTACTGTTACAGCATCAATATATATCATCAATATCCACATCATCAATACAATAAGACAATAGTTTAATATAATATCAGTAGTAGAGACTATTTAGATATTTAATTTATGTGATTATTTAATTGTCTCCTGTATAATAAACATCTTACAGAATATATTCTTCATGTTCTGGAATGATTAATTTCTATGATTTGATCGACAAATAATTGATTTTTGAAATCTGATCTTATGAATCATTCAAATTTCAGATAATTTAGCTTATTTTCAAGGTTTTTTTCCCTGATTTGGGTCAGTTTGGTCTTGTTTTAGTTTTTAAATCAAGTATTTATCTGTAGTAAAACACAATTTTAGATTTTTTTTAATTTCCTTTTTAAACATGCCCATGTCCTATAATGATTGATTTCTATCATTGTATAGACAAATAATGAATCATTGAACTTTTCATTGTAGATAATTTTTCCTGATTTGTTTTAATTTTTAAATAAAGTATTTTTATCCGTAGTAAAACACAATGTTAAAAATGATTTAACAATATGATATATATGTAATATATAATATAATACATGTTCTGTAATAATCCTCAGTGTGATTTCTATTATTTTATAGACAAATATTTGAACTTATCTTATTAATCATTCAACTAGCATTACAGATATTATTATTATTTCATTTTTTCCCTGATTTTGGTCAGTTTAGTCTTGTTTTAGGCTTTAAATCAAGTATTTTAGTCCATACTAAAACACAATTATTGATTCTCACTCTTCTGTAGTCACTTCACATGTTGTAGATTTCTTTTAACCTTTGTGTTTGCAGAGATATCCTCTATTATCATTTCTAGCATTACTGCATTCATTACTGTATAATAAACCTGGGGTTTAAGTGGTTAAAACCACTATAACCAGTAGCAAATATCTCATGTTAGGGATATCACAGCGTCGTCCAATCCAAGTCAAGTATTCGAGTGCGTTTTCACCACCTGTGATCCAGGCATGGTGGCGGATCCCCGGGAGGCAGCGGGCTCAGACGTGTAATGGATGAACTCACAGCAGAGTGAACACAGAGCAGAAAGGACAGCTCTCCCTGCATCTTCAGACTGATTACTGCCCTTATCACCGTTTAGCTGTGATCATTAACGAATCCCCGGCTGAGTCAAGGTTATGACGAACACAACGGGAATGTCACATTGTCCATAAAAAAGTGGTGAACGTTGGGTTCTGAATAAAAGACAATCATGCAAAAGGGACCGGCAAACATGAGATCCTCGTAAATTGTATGTCCTTCCAAAATAAAAGCCCCCCTTTTCACATCGAGCTGTAAAAACACTGTTTTTCTATCACATTTTAGAAAAATGAAGATAAAGTATTGGTGATATAAGCCTGCAGGAGGAATCTGGCTCTGAAACGACTGAATACTGAATGAATTCATGGAATTTTAACATTCAGCGTGTGTTAGTCAGACACTTTCTCTCTGCACTGGTTGTGAGATCATGTTACCATCGCACATTCTGTCATTTCAGGCCTGATTCACTGTGAAATTCTCTCAGTTCGAAATAAATAGACGCAGCTTTATCAGAACAGGAAGTGCAAGTAGAAATGAAATCATGATTATTCAGCCTGTGACAAATGAATAATTCGTCGCTACGCTACTCAAGTACTTTTTAGAGCAGCTGTACTTCTTCTTTACTTCAGTTTTCACTTTTATTCCCAATATATTATGCCTCAGCATTAGAACTAGTCAATGAATCTATTGATCTATTAATCGATTAGTTGTTTGGTTCATAAGATGATGTAAAATGCAGATCACTAACCACTATTTAGATATTTAATGTCTATTTGTTCTGTTTGTGTGATTATTTAATTGTCTCCTTTATAATAATAACAATCTTACAGAATATATTCTTCATGTTCTGGAATGATCCTCAGTGTAATTTCTGTGATTTACAGACAAATAATTGATCTTTAAATTGATCTTATTGATCTTTGCGTTGCAGATAATTCTGCTGATTTCAGTTTTTTCCCTGATTTGGGTCAGTTTTGTCCTGTTTTAAGTTTTGTAATTCGCTATGTTAGATTTTATTTTTCAATACTATACTATAAATTAATTCTGACTCTTCTGTAGTCACCACCATTTATTTCAATACTGAGGTTTATGTACATAACCTTTGTAGGTTTAGAGATATCATATATTTATTATCATTTGGACCAAGAAAACGTTAAAGTGGTTAAAGGGAAGATAAAAATAGAGCAAATGTCATAATGATGGCGAGGAATACGACTTTAAATAGACATTTATCAACATGCACATGTTAAAAGCCACAATGAGGGCAACTTTAAACCTGCAATAGAAGATCAGATTAGAAAATTAGATGTTATCTGTGTGGAAGTTTAGCAGAAATCTGAGTGTTTTGATTTCTGTGGACGGAGAATCGTCCACGTCTGGACACAGAAAGGACGCTGCTCTGCCGCTCTGTGCTGCAGAGCTCCTTCATGATTCAGTCTGAGAATCACCGACTTATTAGAATATTAAAGGAGCTGCTGCTGCTGCGTGTCTGCAGGACGCGTGGAAGCAGGAGCCTGGTGAGGCCGTGGCTGCAGGAACGGGAACAGCTGGTGCACTGACACCCGCTGACACCCAGCGCTTGACGCCATCGCGTTACCATGACAACCGGCTGCGCGCCCTCTGCTTCTGACAGCTGTTCCCATGGAGCCCGGGCTTGGCTCGGGCCCCTGGGTTTCCATTGGCGGGATGGATAGCTCCTCGGGGTCAAAGGTCACGCTCATGACGTGGATGCCGCGGCCGTGTCGTGTTGTTTTTACATTGGTGCTACGCTACGGATCAGTTTAGTTATGGTTTGTGTTCATTTCTTATTATTTATGGCGGCATCTAAGCCCACGAGGAACATTTTTCATTTGCACATTTTCAACTTTATCCGTGTTCAAAACCTTCAATGCAAAACAATCGTCTTAACAAGTGAAAATATCTTGATTTTGGTATAATTAGTCCAAATTAGAGGAAAACGATCTATTCCACTGGCAGACAATTTATCTTATTTCAAGTTTTTATCGTGATTTTTATTCAATTTAATCTTTTGTTAAGTAAATGATTGTCTTGTTTTCTTAAAACAAGACCAAATTGACCCAAATCAGGAAAAAAAAATGGGAAAATAGATTATCTGCCTGTAGAATAAGATAATTCTACTCAAATTAAGAGTTATTGCACCAAAAACAAGAACAACATTTATCTTATTTCATTTTTTTGGTCTTGTTTTAAGAAAACATGACAAAGATTTACTAAAAAAAAAGAAATAAATTGACAAAAATCACAAAAAAAAAATCCTGAAATAAGCTTAATTTTACCTTTAATCTTAATTAACCTAAGAATTCGATAATTCTGCTTAATAATGGATTAATTGTACCAAAACCAAAAGGTATTTTGGTTAACAAGTGAAAATATCTTGTTTGATCCAATTAGTCCAATAATGAGTAGAATTATCTTATTCCACTGGCAGATAATTTATCTTATTTCAAGATTTTTATTCAGATTTTGGTCAATTTGGTTTTGTTTTAAGAAAACAAACTAATGTTTTCTTTAAAAAAAAGATTAAATCGACTAAAATCAAGAAAAAAACACATGGAATCAGCTAAACATTGGACTAATTGTACCAAAACCACAGGGACGAAGGATTTCGCCTAAATCAGCCTTATTTGAATACATTGGAACTACATTATAAATATATTACATTAATAAATAACTCTTTGAAGTTGAGCTGCGTGGTTGTTGCGGTAGCTTTTCCCCTTCAGGCGCCGGAGTTTAACATAACATACCAAATATTGAAGAGAAATCCATGTAAGACTTGATTATATGCGAAAATATCACCCTAAAGATGTTTCGGCTGCACGCACCCGAGGATGTTTCATTCTCTAAAACCTGACGTCAGCGTATATTTTTTCAGAAAATAGCCCTCAGTTTTTCCAACACATTTCATTCAACATTCCACGTCACAGAATCTCTGTCCCTGTTCCAACCTCTGCCCGAGTCGGCCCATTGGTGGAGAAGTGTCCCGGCCTGGCAGCCGGATCCCTGTTCCCTCGCTGTGTGGCGTCAGTCTGCTGTCTCTGCTGCTCCGGCTCCACATACAGCCACTGAGGCTCAGGGAAGAAGGACCTGCACTCGCTTCTTTCTACCCTCAACTCATTTCCTGGACGCTTGGATTTGTGTTGATTCCTAAAAAGATCCTTTTTTTTTTTGACTCGGTGGAGTTATGCGATGTTTTTCTTATTTCCCAGTTGAGCCATGATTGTGTGATTTCTGGACTGTAGATGGATCATGGTGGAGAAGCGTTACCTCTTTGATTCTTCCTACCAGGAAAAGCTGCTGGCGACAGATCAGCCGTTATGTTTTCTCCCCGTTTCTTATCCAGCAGCAGATAGACGGGAGGACATGTCTTCCTTCAATAGACCCAGGTGATGGTCTGCAAAACCAGCCAGTTACGAGCTAGTCATGTCTACTATTTATCTACTTATTGCATATTATATTGTGGGAAGTTAAGTGTCTTTCTATCTATTAGACTGACCAGTTTAGGTTTCCTTTTAACCACTTAAACCCCAGTTTTGTTCAGTTTTCCTGCTATAAATGATAATAAATATGGAATATCTCTATAACCACAAAGGTTATCAAATTATGTTGCTGTTACAGAGCAAATATAGATAGAATATTGCATAACAATTGCTAAAATTGTGTTTTACTACGGATAAAAATACTTTATTTAAAACGTAAAATAATATCTGCAATGCAAAGTTCAGTGAATAATATGATTAGAGTTCAAAGATGAATTATTTGTCTATGAAATATATATACAGAACATGTATTATATTATATATTACATATATATCATATTGCAAAATAATTTTTAACATTGTGTTTTACTACGGATAAAAATACTTTATTTAAAAACTAAAACAAAACCAAACTGACCGAGATCAGGAAAAATTATCTGCAATGTAAAGTTAAATGATTCATTATTTGTTTATACAATCATAGAAATCAATCATTATAGGACATGGACATATTCTGTAAAATGTTTAAAAAAGAAATTAATTTAAAAAAAAATCTAAAATTGTGTTTTACTACAGATACTTGATGTAAAACTTAAAATAAGACCGAACTGATAAAATAAGCTAAATTATCTGAAATGTATAATTTACTTATATTTACTTTCTACTCCTTTTTGAATATGTTTAAATCTTATTATAGTATATTATATGTTATATGTTATGTGTTTTAAAAAAGTAAAATTAGCATTTTTTTTAATGATTTATTTTTATTTTTTATTAATTGCTGTTACATTAATTTAGTTTAATTTGATTAATTTGATTGGCGACAAAACCACAAGTTTTGTTTTTTGTATTTATAAAATCAACTGTTCAATGCTCAGATGTGTGTGTAAATAAAGATTCACATCAAAAAAATCTGAATTTTTAATTCAAATAATTATTTTTTCTGCCAATTAGTATAGCCAACCTATGGGTTTACTACAGATAAAAATACATTTTAATTTTTTATTTAAAACAAGACCAAATTGACCCAAATCGTGTAAAAAATAGAAATAAGCTACATTATCTGCAATGAAAAGTTTAATGATTAATAAGATAAGAGTTCAAAGGTCAATTATTTGTCCATCAAATCATAGAAATGAATCATTCCAGAACATGAAGAATATATTCTGTAAGATGTTTATTATAAAGGAGACAATTAAATAATCACACAAATTAAATATCTAAATAGTCTCTACTACTGATATTATATTAAACTATTAATTATTGTATTGATGATGTGCATATTGATGATATATATTGATGCTGTAACAGTAACATTGATGTAAAATACTTTATTTAGTGTTGGAGCTGAGGTTTTTACTGGGATTTATGAAGAAAACTCAGGGGGTTTTGGATTTTAACAGGTAAAGAGCATAAATTCCTGTTTTTGTGAATTCCAGTACACAGTATTGTGTGGATGAATTTCACAGCTTGACTAATAACTACCAGTCTGCTGCCAGAGTCCCAGAGTTTATCCATGTCCACAAATGAACTACAAAGCTGTGAATGAAGCCATCTCCTCGTCATAAAGCTCCCGTCTGCGTCTCTCATACAGAGACAGAGACGCTAACGCCGTTTTCTTTCGACACTTCTGTGGAGACAACATCCTGGGTGTTTTCACATGGCCTGAACTTGCAAATTCACACCCGGGTTATTTTCCGTTATATGTATCCCAGGAAAGCAGGAAGGGGAAAAGCTGCCAGACACAGAAACTCTGCTGAAGAATTGAATTGAAGAGTTGAATTCTGTGTGGTGCTGTAATTTCCAGTTATTTTGCTGGAATTGTGTGTTGTTCTCAAACCTGCACAAGGATTACATCTCTTTCTGTTTTTAGAATATAAAAAAATACTTTAGAGATTCCTCCATGTCTTTTTCTGTCAGTGTTTTCTTGAATATTTATATATATATATTTAATAGGAGGATTGATTTTGTCCAGACCAACAGTCCACAACATCATCAGTTTACTATTAGAAACTACTATAGTATATTACTATAGAAAATAATCAGATTTAGTAGGTTGGAACCACAGAATTTGGACATTTTCTTCTTAAAAATGACCTAAATTAATTAATCAATTTAGGTTAACTGATTAATCGCTCTTTTGGGATAAGTGCTCAAAGAAAACACATCATATTATGGACTTTTGAAAATTCTCTATGTTACTATTTGAACATAAGACATAATATGGAGAAATTATTTAATTGTATTGTCTCCTGTTGGTGTAGTTGTTTTCAGTAGGATACAGACATTTAGTGATGAGTTGAGTCATTATATATATATATATATATATATATATATATATATATATATATATATATATATATATATATATATATATATATATACATATACATACATACTCACACACCCTTCACACACACTATACACACTCAACCACACACACTATACACTCTATAAAATAAAATAATTGATCTCTTTTTAAAGTAGTTGCCATTTAATGTGATAGCTGGCAACTAGTGGATGAATCGTTACAGCTCTGATTCATAAATCTGAATTTGCACATGAATCATTTTAGTCAAAAATGACAAACAGACAAACACAGATCGAGATTTTACATGAAAATATACTCACACCATTTATAATAGGACCGCAACTAACAATTATTTCAACAGTTAATCTATTGATTAGTTAATCAATTCGTGGTTTGGTTCAACCTAAAATGTTCTTTATTGTCCAGACCATCAACCCAAAGATCATCAGTTTACTATTATAGAAAGTAAAGAAACTAGAAATAATCAGAGAAGAGAAGCTGGAACCAGAGAATTTGGACTTTTCTTAGTTAAAATAACTTAAAACGATTGATTGATTATCAAAATAATTGCAGATTAATGTCATATTTTGTTGATTAATCATTGCAGAACAGGGGATAAGTGCTTAAAGGAAACACACCATATTATGGCCGTTTTTCTAATTAAATGTGAGACATAATATTTATTATTTATTATTTGTAATTTGGTTTGACTCAACATAGAATGAGGCTCGACATCGATTAATCTAATATCAATATAGTTGCTGATTACTGTAACAGTTGGCCACTAATCGATTATTGACTAACTGTTGCAGCTCTAACTGTGTGATGTACCACAGGGAGGAAACTTTGGCTTTCACCTTCACCATCTCCTCTCTCCTCCTCTCTCCTCCTCCTCCTCCTCCTCCTCCCAGAACGCTGCACCAGCAGTTCGAGAGCTACAAACAGGAGGTGCGTCGCATCGGGGCGGAGACGCGGCGTCAGCAGACGCAGCAGAAGGACGACGCGCCCACCTGCGGCATCTGCCGCAAGACCAAGTTCGCCGACGGCTGCGGCCACCTCTGCTCCTACTGCCAGACCAAGTTCTGCGCTCGCTGCGGAGGCCGGGTCTCCCTGCGCTCCAACAATGTGAGAACCCCGACCTTTGACCTCCTCTCTTTGTCTCCTCCCTCTCACGCTCACATCCTCCCATTTCTGCTGCAGTCGATGTACAGTCAGCTCTTTCTGCTTCTATGTGTGTGTTGCCATTCGCTTTTTATCGCTTCCCGGTCACACTTTGGTGAAGCCAAAGTGTATTGGAGGAACGTGTTGGTACCAGCTGTCAGGCCCTCTAGTCTCTTTAAGTTAGAAATCGCTCACTTGAACATCAGTTTCATCACTTCTAGCATGTCAAACATGTGGCAAATATTTACAGTTTTGTTTTATTAATGGTCTTTAAGGCAGGAGATAAATTCATCTGCTGCTTAAAAAACTAAATATTGTTCAGTTCTCTGTCAAAACTGCCCCAATAACTTGGTACCAGGTAGTTTAACTCTCTTAAAATGGTTTAAAAAATAAAAATAATAACACATGCTATCAACAAGTTTAATATTTGAAATTTAGCATTCTTTTCCAGTGATAATTTAGACTTTTAAATAACAAGAAACGAACATGAATACAAAAGGTACATTGTGAGAGACCTGATTAAAACTGTATTTTAAAAGGTTTTTGACTTTTTCATCTCAACAAACCATTATTTGTCACTAACTCATAACACAATAAGTCGATATTGAGTAGAATTATATTGAATTGGAGGACAATTTAGCTTATTTCAATTCCAAAATATTAGATAAGAAGTTTTTATTACGAGATAAAAAAGTCTAAATATGAGATAAAAGTACAGCATTAGGTTAAAAGGTCAAACAATTTGATTTTGTTTTAAGAAAACAAGACTAAATTGACCAAATTCAAGAAAAAAAAAACACCTTAAGCAAAATTTTCAGTCAATAGAATAAGATATTTCAAGATAATTCTACTCAGTATTTGACTAATTGTACTAAAAACTCTTCACTTAATTTATTTCAATATGGAATAACTAGGATATCATGGTGTTAACTGCACTTTTTATCTCATGTCATCTCTCCTTTTTTGTAAATTGAGATCAAATTTTGCTGAATGTGGCCCATGAATGATTTTAACACCACTGACTTGTAGCATCTGTGTTGTCCTGTTACAAAAGAGCAGGATAGTAAGAGGAAAGGCAAAGAGGGCAACGAGTTTCAGATATGATCTTTGAATAAATACAGAAAAAATAAATCAGTAAAACGTTTTTGAAGGAGTTAGTTGTATTCACATAATGGATTTCAATGGGAACTCAGCAAAAAAGATGCACAAAAAATGCACAATGCAGCATCGTCCTTTTATTTTTTTTGCTGTTTAACTCAATGCTCAGTCTGTTCCAAGCATTTATTGTTCCTCCAAAAAAAAAGGTTGAATTAGCTGCAAAAAGCTTAAATATCTTAACTCCCTAGTGACAAATCACAGCTGTGTTTTTTGGTCATTAATTAAAAAGACAATGAGTGTTTGGAATAAACTGATGATGAGCCGTCATTCCAGCAGTAAGTGTCTGAGTGGTGTTTGACATTAAAGGTACAGTGTGTAGTTTCTAGCAGCACCTAGTGGTGAGGATGAAGATTGCAATTAACTGAAAAAATGCAAAAGTTTTGTTAATTCTTGTGCTACTGTAGAAACATGTCAGTGCGGATCCTCAGGCTCAATCTGAGGTAATAAAAACACAAAAATATCACATTTTAGTTGAATTATATAGTAAATAAAACACATTTACACGCTACTGCTAGATGCCACTGAATCTTTCATACTGGACCTTTAAACATTTATTATGTACTGCTGATTTAATGACATTGTAGAGAGTGGCAGCAAGGTTGTGAGTATATTTAGACTTTGGTAGCAGGACTGTGAGGAAAATACTAACATTCTGATGAAAAATAAGCAAATTAGCATATTATTCAATGAGTAACCAAAGTTTTGGACTTGATGCTGATGCTTGTGGAGAATAAGTAGAATAAGTTTTGATTTCCTGGAGGTTTCTGATGATCGAGCAATCACCAAAGTCTTTATATTTTCTGAAACATATGAAGAAAAAAGAACAGAGGTTCAGTATAAGCAGTAATGATCTGAGGATGTCCATGCTGGTATGAATCTGTGAGTGAAGATTTTCACTCATCCTGGTCATGTACAGTCCATCCAAAAGAATCAAGATCAACTATTATATATAAAAAAAAAAAGATCCGGACCATCTCATCAATAAATAATAACCATTGAGAGTCCTCTAACTTCCCACCGCTTCACGCAGGTTGGATCAGTGTGGCATCTGTCCATAAACAAAACATGTTGCTGCTATTTTAAGCCCCAGCTCGCTCCCATTCAAGCCTTCTCCGGGCTCCGCTCCAACCCCAGAGAGAGGACCTCCTCCCGGGCTTCTTACCTGACTCTACCCTTGGCCCGCTGGTCCCCAATCTGTTCAGGATCCGCCCAGACCAGCTGGCCCGGACCCACGCTGGGACCAAACGTAGGCAGAACTCAAAGGCCAGCGAGATTAGGAGATAAAGATAGTGTCCCTGTCAGTAAAGCTATTGATATTACCTCCGCAGCAGGGAGGCTGTTGTACGGACGGAAAACCAGGAGAAGAGTGAGACGTAAACGGGAACAGAATTAATAAATCAAAGGATTCATGGGAAGGGGACATAACATTCAACATGGTCTGTTGCATCAGATGAATATGAAATGAATGTCTAGTAGCTTGTGCTCCTTTTTATTTGTCCATGATTATGAATGCACAAGTGTGTTTGAAATAATGAACTAATTCATCAATAAACTCTACTTACTAAACAAATAAATAATAAATATTATGTCTCACATTCAATTAGAAAAACTGCCATAATATGGTGCATTATAAAATATTAAAAATATTACACTAATCTGCAATTATTTTGATAATCATTCAATCGATTTAAGTTATTTTTAATAAGAAAATGTCTAAATTCTCTGGTTCCAGCTTCTCTTCTCTGATTATTTTCTAGTTTCTTAAGTCTTCTATAATAGTAAACTGATGATCTTTGGGTTGTTTGTCTGGACAATAAAGAACATTTTAGGTTGAATCTTTAGCCTTTTGGAAACAGTAATTGACATTTTACACCAATTTTTGAACACCTCCACTAATTAAATAACCGTTTCGATAATCAATAGATTAATTGACTATAAAATAATTGTTAGTTGCAGCCCTATTATAAATGGTACAATTATATTTTCATACGTTGGTACTTTAAACTGACATCTCTATCTGTGTTTGTCTGTTTCCACTTTTGACTAAAATGATTCATGTGCAAATTCACATTTATGAATCAGGAGCTGTAACGATTAATCGACTAGTTGCCAGTTAGTGCACCACTTAAAATAAAGCGAATTTCTAAACTTGCTGGGCAATTTAATTCATAAATCCATCCGGGGAGTAAGAGAATACAACATTTGTCCATTCCCGTGTGTGTGTGTGTGGTTGAGTGTGTATAGTGTGTGAGGGATACTGCCTTATGATCCAGGTAGATGTTCTATGGTAAGAGCTACATAGAGTACAGCTGGTAAAGGAAATGTACAACTTCTGAACATACAGAAGCTGCCATGGAATTTCCTGTTTAAAGCAGGGTTCCTGCCTGGTCTTAAAAAAAACATTGGATTTGGAAATAATACCTTTAAAAAAGTCTTGAATTTTAATATCTGGGTCTTAAAATGTGTGTAGTATGTAACTTCTCCTCAAAAGCTTCATATATAAACCACTAATATTTCCATTAGGTAAGTTTAAAGTCGACATCAACAAATGTTTACTATTGTATAATTTTCACACTGTATTGAATCGTATCGTTCTTAAACTGTATCAAACCGTATCGTTCTTAAACTGTATCAAACCGTATCGTTCTTAAACTGTATCAAACCGTATCGTTCTTAAACTGTATCAAACCGTATCGTTCTTAAACTGTATCAAACCGTATCGTTCTTAAACTGTATCGAACCGTATCGTTCTTAAACTGTATCGAACCGTATCGTTCTTAAACTGTATCAAACCGTATCGTTCTTAAACTGTATCAAATTGTATCGTTCTTAAACTGTATCGAACCGTATCGTTCTTAAACTGTATCAAACCGTATCGTTCTTAAACTGTATCAAATTGTATCGTTCTTAAACTGTATCGAACCGTATCGTTCTTAAACTGTATCAAACCGTATCATTCTTAAACTGTATCGAACCGTATCGTTCTTAAACTGTATCAAACCGTATCGTTCTTAAACTGTATCGAACCGTATCGTTCTTAAACTGTATCAAACCGTATCGTTCTTAAACTGTATCAAACCGTATCATTCTTAAACTGTATCGAACCGTATCGTTCTTAAACTGTATCAAACCGTATCGTTCTTAAACTGTATCAAACCGTATCGTTCTTAAACTGTATCAAACCGTATCGTTCTTAAACTGTATCGAACCGTATCGTTCTTAAACTGTATCAAACCGTATCGTTCTTAAACTGTATCAAACCGTATCGTTCTTAAACTGTATCAAACCGTATTGAATCACTCTGCCTTAAAAATATATCGTTTTTGAATCGAATCGTAACCTGTGTACCTAGATACATATCCAATCAGCTTCATGCCAGAGATTCCCAACCCTACCAGGAATATAAAAATCTCACTGTCTGCCTGGTTAGATATGACTCTATATCTCTATGTCTCTATATCACACATTCATGGAAATAAAAGAGCAGAAAAGGTAAAAAATGCACTAATTGATTATGACAGAGCTGTGCAGTGCTGCCCTGAACCTGCAGAAGGTGTCACAGCAACACACTGATCCACCAAAAGGGTGCACCCTGCTTGACATTATAATATAATAATATATATTTTATATATATAATATATATAATAATGATATAATCTATTATTGCAATAATAGATAAAAACTATTATTACTACATATTATTCAAATGTAGACACAGCATTTATTTGGCAGTTTCCCTAAACAAATGAAAAAACAACCCTTTTTGATTTAATTAGTTTGTGTCCTGAGGTGAAAATAAGGATAATCAAATATTGTGCATTTTCATAACAGTTCTAAATAAAAATCTTTACTTTTGCCGTATCAGTGACGCTGTGAGGCAGAAACAAAGTGTCTATAACAATATGAATGTTTGAAATGAACAGATCTTCATGCAACAGTAGAAAGGAAGAGTTGAGGAAAGGTTGGTTAGAGGTTTGTGCTCCATGTCGCTTTCTGTGTTCCGACTTCCTCGTTGTGCCGAGGAGCTGTGACGCATCCTGATGATGTCACACCGACGTCCGTCAAGCATGTCAGTGGTCTCATCCAGTCACGTCCTGTCGCCCCCCCCCCCCCCACCCCCCCACCGCCTCAGACTCATATAAAATGTGTTTATTAACTCTGCAGAATGTAATTAACAACTCTTGCACCACATCCTCTTTCCCCTCCTCTTCTTTCCCTTATTTTTTTTCCACAATCTGTCCACTACATCGTACCATGAACTCACCCTCTGCATCTCTATCTCTAAAAAAAAAATCATTTATTTCCTTTCCTCACTTCCTCCCACACTTCTCTCAATTCTCACTGCTACCTGGACTGCATGCCTACAAAGGAGGACAAAGTGGTTAGCATCTTTTTCTTTTTTTTTTCATGTGTGTGTGTGTCTCTCTTTGCTCCGTGAGTGTGATGTTTGCTTTGTGCCGACTAAAACTAAAACTAAAACCTGCTGGCTGTGTTCAAATCCAGAGCCGAGATCTCTCTCACTCGACAAAAGGTGAAGTTTCGCTTCTTCCGGACTTGAAAAAAACAAAAAAAGGGTCGAAAAAAACAACAAAGGCCGAGCAAGAGAGCGTGGGTATGGGATTGGAACGGAGCCAGCATGTGTATACAAATCCACTTTATGGATTACTGACTTAACCGAACAGAGCGGGTCGCTGATAGCTGCTACAGTATTTGTTACCTCTGATTTCTCTGATTATTGGCAGCATTGTACAGTCTGGGGTGGAGCCACTATTGTCCTCAAGTGTAAAAAAAAACCCTGACTAACTCTGTGTCCATTGTCTGTCTCCTCCCCCCCCCCCCCCCCCCCCTGCAAAGTGTCCTATAGTGAAGGACAGGGTAAGACCTGCTGGGTTGATGGATGGATTTTTTTTTTTTGCTGCATGGGGGTCACCACTATCGTCCTCCCCTCCCCTCCCTTCACTCCACACTCGGGTCTGTGCTCATTCACAGCATCAGATCAGGATTTCCGACCCCACCAGAAGTTTATATCGCAGTACTCTAATTCTGAGAATGAATGCAGACCCTGAAAAAAAAAAAAAAAATTCAACCCGGCGGGGCAAGAGCGAGCATGAGCCATGATCTAGACCTGTCTGTGGGGCGTCTGGACCTTTCTGACCCATCCTGACCCCTCTTCCTGTGGCTGTAGGCATGGCTGTGCCGGGGGGGAGGGGCGGGTAAATTAATACGGGAATCAATTCTTGGCAAAACGGGGACGGGAGATTGGCATTTAAGACGGCATGCGTAGAGATATTTTATCTGAATGCATAATGAATGCACATTCATGCCTGTGCATGCTTTTTCCCCTGCCTGTATGTTTGAGACCAGACCAGCCTTTGCCATGGGGAGACGGGAGGGGCCCAGGTATATGTTCCACTCTGTCCACTTCCCCCTTTTTTAATGCTTGGTCACTGCAAAACATATGTTGGTACTGCTCAGTTTAGAAGAATGAAAGCAGGTTTGCTGTTAAAAAGTCAGTAATAAGGTTATTTGTTTTGCTAGTACAGATCCAGGTAAGACATGTTGACTGTAGAGTCATGAGCACCAAAACAATTTTAATTTTCCTGCTCTAAATGACAATAAATGTGGAATATCTCTCAATATCTCAAAGGTTATTGGACTTAAACCTGGAATCAAAATCAATATACAACGTGAGGTTTTAATTTAATAATGATTTCATCAATTCCTTGAAAATCCCCATCAAACCAAAACAGTAAAAGTAAAGTAACGTCCATAGAGAACATTATTTAATTTCTATTATATGTCATACAGCAGTAAAACATCTTATTTGACCCCATAACAACACAAATTTAACATTCAGATACCTTCAAAATAAAATAAAATAAACCACTCGCTGTTTTGAGACATTGTTCCAATTAAGAAAACACATTTAAATGAAGTATTTTACCTGAAAGAAGTCAAACACCCTTGGAAAGTTAAATGTGTGATAAGACAATAGTGAACTGGGGAACATAGATATGTTACCTAACCTGAATTACTGAAGCATCTTACATCTTGTTTGTTTAAACCATATAAACAGCAAGGTGTTAAAATTACACCTGAATGGAGGTTATAGGGTTAGAACCTTTAACCTGAACTCATCCTCTTTTCTATAACTCTTGTTAAGAAACCAAATAGGGTAAAAATCAAAAGGCAAAATCAGATCATTAGACAGTAGACTTGATGATGATATTTAAGTTATATCATAATTTAATTCACCTTATTATATACAAATGTCTATGTATGTATGTATGTAATGTATGTACAAATTATATTATCAGTATTTGGAACTAAAGGTCACTCGCTGGGCTGCTTCACAGCCACAAAACATCATCAAAAGCCAAAAGTTGTGAGTGTTGTGGCTGTGTTAGAGCAGCTTATCGACACCTGAGGTGTGTGGTGGAGGAGCTGATGTTTTTTTCAATAGCTCCCCGTGTCGTTGGTGCTGTAGCTCGGTGATGGCTGAGTGTTTGTTTATGTGTTTTATGTCAGCTTCAGATGGCTTCCACAAACTGAACAAACCGCTAACAATCTGTCTGCTTTGTAGAGGGAGCACTGCCTCCCAGTGGAGAACAGGCAGGCGCTGGTTCAAGAACACACACACACACACACACACACACAGAATTCCCTGTACCAATGTTAAAGCTAATTATTAACAAATTAAAGATCCACTACATGATGATATTTCATTCTAAAACCTCCAGTACAGGAACAGTATTCCTGTAATAAAGGGAAACATTAAACTAATGCTGAGTTCTCCACTCTATTCATGAATATGTGGAACATGTTTGATTTTAGAATTATTGTGTTAGAGTCTTTAACTCACAACTTCAACTGTTTCAGAATAGTTTTTTACTCTTTATCACGGCACAACCAACGTGTATCTTAGTGCAGTCCTCGTTGAATGCTAGTTCTGGCAGAAAATATAATAATAAATATATAAATAAAATGGGCGACATGGTGGAGCAGGGGTTCAAGACCTCCTTGGTCCTGGGTCTGGGACCTTTCTGTGTGGAGTTTGCATGTTCTCCCCGTGTCTGTGTGGGTTTTCACCAGGTACTCCGGCTTCCTCCCACAGTCCAAACACATGCTGAGGTTAATTGGAGACTCTAAATTGCCCGTAGGTGTGAGTGTGTGAGTGAATGGTGTGTGTGTCCCACGATTGGCTGGAGACCATCTGGGGTGTATCCCTGCCTCTCGCTGTAACGCGCTGGGATTGGCTCCAGCAGACCATGTGACCCTAATGAGGAATAAGCAGGTATAGAAAATGACTGACTGACTAAATAAAATCACAAAAGTCTTTTCCGTCTTAATATTGAAGTTTGTAATAATGGATATTTTGATTATTAATAGTTAAAGTCCCATAGAATCACATCACTATCCTGCAGCAGCATCTAGTTCCAGTGTAAAGCTCCTTATCACGGCTCCTCCTCATGTTGCTTCCCAGCGCTTTCACTACAATCCAAAGCTCTGTTGTCTCGTATTGTTTCTGCATCAATCGTGCAGCCAATGTAACCAAACTATCGTAGCATTCCTCAAAAACCACATGCTAAGACGTAAGGCGGTGCAATCAATTGAATTTTAATCGCGATTTTGTTTTACGTGTCAAACAATCTCCAAAATCACATTGAGTTGAAACAATATTTTGACATTTTCAGGATATATTTCTGAAAGAAATTACCTGTATAATATATGTGATTCAATTCAAATAGACAAAAGTCTGTTTCAACATTTTCAGTCATCATTAGGGATGTGCTGAAATGAAAATTTGTGGCCGAAGCCGAATAGTAAAGATTATGCAATTAATTGAAATTGATTGTAACGATCTCCAAAATCAAATAATCAAGTTGAAACGATATTGATATTTCCCAATGAACAATTAAGAGCGATTATGCGAGAGTGGATGAGTGTTAATGTAAGTGCTAGTGATATGTGATATGTCTGTCTGTCTGGGTTAGTAACAATAATCTTTAAGTTTTAAGAAGCATCTATCAGGTCTCTCAAAATGTAAATTGTGTGTTCATGTTGGTTTCTTGTTGCTTCAAAAGTCCATTTTTGTACACGAATTATACATTTTAAATATATAATCCACCTAAATTATAAAACTTGTGTTTTAGCATGTGTTTTTTAATATTTTAAAAACCTTTTTATTAAGAGAGTTAAACTATCTGGCTTTATTTTACATTTGGTTTTATCTGAGCTTTTAATTAGACACAAAGAATAGAATACAGTAGAATACAGCAACGCCATCATACTCTGATATACTAGAATATTACTGTCAACTCTTCTTGTGATTTTACATTTAAACCAGAAAACAGCGTCTCCACATTAACAATCTACCGTCATTCTCTGTGACGAGTTACATGTTTCAGTAGGAAATATTCACTAAAAATCAATAAATGGACA
Organism: Lepturacanthus savala; assembly: GCA_030544235.1. Lineage (NCBI taxonomy): Eukaryota > Metazoa > Chordata > Actinopteri > Scombriformes > Trichiuridae > Lepturacanthus > Lepturacanthus savala. The sequence goes on along the minus strand of CM060466.1, from coordinate 3,896,256 downwards.
TTATCATTCTGTTTGCTGTAGTACATTATCTTCACAATGTTCTTACTACTACAGGTGAGGTTTTAGTGAATATTAGCCATAGTATTGATCTTTCACATTTAAAAAATATTGGAATTTCCATATTGCATTCATTATTAAGGCAGGTGGACGGCTCCCTGGCGCCCTCTATTGGTCGGCCACTGCTGGTTTAAATCAGTTGAGAGCTCCTACAATGTGTCACTAACACGCACATCCATTTCGCACACTGATACACACACACACACACACACATACACACAGTCTTGTTCACTTACTGCATCAAGCTGACGCTGCGCTTTTTACCGGAAGGGAGGATGCACTGCATAATCTCAATCATGCTCCTCAGCACTCGATGACTAACCTGCTGCTCTCATCCTCCTCCTTCCCCTCCACTCCTCTTATATGATCTCCTCCTTCTCTGGAGCAGCAACTCTCTTTGTTCCCGTCTCCACTTCTCTCTCTGTTTCACTGTCTATCCCCTACGCTAGGAAAAAAAAAAGGTGTTTATAGGGTTGACAAAGACCTAACAGCAAGAAAAACCTGTTTTGGAGCTGATAATATGAGTTCACAGCCACGGCCTGTGTGTCTAATAATAGTTCCTCTTTGACTGGAAGTGGCGAAAGTCAATAGGAAAACGCTCAAGACAAGTCTTTAATGTGTCTAAAGTGCTCTGTAATTCTGTTACAGCTCCTATTATTATCGCCCTCGTTGAAAAGTCAGAAGTGAAATGTGAAAGCCTGCATGTGAATTCAAAACCTCTTGGGCTATATGAACAATCTGTGAGTGGATTTCAAGGATAAAGTGGCTTTATTACAGTTTTGGAACGACTTTACACTGAAAAAAGCTCACGTTCATCCAATTAAAAAAATAATAGGGTAATAGTTCACATCTGTATTGTATAAGTTGAGCCAATAACTTCCTTTATACTGTATAAATTGAGAAAAAATATAGATTTTACTATAAAACTTGGCCAAAATAAGAAAAATATATAGATTTTATCAAACAAATATTATTATATGTAGAAATACAATTAAATATAAATTATTTGTTTTATCCAATCAAATCTAATGTTTGTTATTTAGTAAATACAACTACAACTTATTTGTTTTATAATAAAAATACAAAAATAATAATAAACTGCATGGAATGATAATTATAAATTGGATAAATGCAGCTTGCAAACCTTATTACAGTGTAGTTTTGATCATCATTATTTCCAGTGCTATTACATTTTATCATAAATTGATGAAATATGATTAAGATTATCTAAATATAGTCAGGTGCAACAACAAGACAGATTTTAACTTGAGCCGCATTTATTTATTTATTAGTTAAACATCAAATACAGTCAATGGGCGAACATTTTACTATTTTAATATAAGCAATATGTGGATTAAACTCTGCTGCAGAGAGTCGACAGCAGCTCTGTGCTAACTTTATCCTGCTGAAACGCTTGTAACGTCGATGCTAACATGCGGATTGATTGAACAGGTATCATGTTAATCATGTTCACGTCTTAGTTTGTGTAACATGAACCGAGTGGTGCTGCCAGGAAAAGTCATTAGGATTTATCAGTGGTGGATTAGTACCCAAATAGAAATACTATAGATGAAAATAAAATAAAACATGACTTAATACACTAGTTATAATATTATAGTATATTATGCATGTGTATTTAATCAATAAATAAATAATTAATGTTGTATTTTATCAATGTGGAGCATCATATTTTGTAATATAATAAAATTGGCCTATTTAAAATATAATAACATAAGTGCTGAATTGATAACGTAATAATTGTGAACGATAATTTAATAATTTATTGCATAATTGGCCTGTTGAAGGAAAAAAATGCAACTGTAATAACTGAGCTAATAACATAAGTTTAAAAATATATTACCCTATTTAATAATTAGTTATTACATTATCAGTTCAGGACTTTTATTTTGTTATTGAGCAGTTATTAAGTTATTAGCCTATTAGATTATTATGTTATTGGCTGCTACAGGCACCTTTTACACAAAAACTTCAAATGTAAAATTACTAGAATATTAAAGTATATTAATTTGATGTAAATGTCCCTGATGTCCCTGTGAAATACAGCGTAGATATGAAGTATAAACTAGCATCTAATGGAAATCAGAATCCTACTTAAGGCCAGTACTTGACGGTTCTGACCATGGTGAGACTGGTCCTGAAATCAGAAAATGTAAAAACCAGCGTGGATTTACAGCCGTGACGGCTGTTTTTTTATTTTTTTTTTGGGGGGGGGGCCTCCCTCACCGCTGAATGCGTCTCGGCATGCTAGCAGAGTTGATCTACTACCTTATTAGAGGAAATGGAGCATTATGTCTTTTGCGGCCGTGTCTTTCTTCCCCACCATTCAGGATTTACCATTCCCTGAACGATGGCAGTTTACACCCAGCGCTGGCTCATATGTCATCCTGTCGAGGTGTGTGTTGTGTGTGTGTGTGTGTGTGTGTGTGTGTGTTTGGGGGGGGGGGGGGGGGGCGGCAAAACCACCTCTTCCCCCCCTTAAGGCTCACATCTATTCTGCCCATTTAAGGGAAAAGCTGATGTTCACACAATCTGGGGCTAAATGAATGCTGTAGGTGCAGCAGCAGCAACGCAGAAACCTGACAAACCTTCACCATGTTGTTGGCGTGAGATGAAGGAAAAAGGAGGGGGAGGAGGAGGAGGAGGAGGGGGGGGGGGGGGGGAGGAGGAGGAGGAGGAGGGGGAGGAGGGGGAGGGGGAGGAGGAGGAGGAGGGGGTTATGGGATAGAGAAGCATGAATGACAGGTGTGTTGTGTCTTCATTTTTCAAGTCAACCGGGTGTGTCAGCTGAGCTGGAAGGTGAGGAGTGATGAAAGCAAACAGGGAAGGACAGGACAGGGGAAGAAGGGATTAAAAAACGAGTGAAGAGAAGAGAAAGAGAATCTGGAAAAAGCTGAAACGATTCATTTTTATTTTAATTAATTGATTAGTTCACAACTATCCCATTCACCACTCGAACCCCAGGTTTATTTTACAGTTTTCCTACTGGAAATGACAATAAATATGGAATATCTACAAAGGTATTACTCACTTAAACCTAGTATCCAAAGTACATGTGAGGTGACTAGAGAAGAGTCAGAATCAACTTATGTTGCTGCGACAGAACAAATATTGTTAGAATATAAAAATAAATCTAAAATTGTGTTTTACTACAGATAAAAATACTTTATTTGAAACTTAAAACTGACTCAAATCAAGAAAAAAACTTGAATAAGCTAAACATCTGCAATGCAAAGTCTCAACAATATCAATTATTATATTATAGAACATGAATATATTAATATTATATAATACTATTGTCTTATTGTATTGATGATGTGGATATTGATGATATATATTGATGCTGTAACAGTAACATTGATGTAAAACACTTTATTTAGTGTTGGAGCTGAGGTTTAATACTGGGATTTATGATTAAAACTCAAAGCTGAATCAGGAGGTTTTGGATTTTAACAGTTTAAGAAGAAAATGTCCAAATTCTCTGGTTCCAGCTTCTCTTCTCTGATTATTCTCTGGTTTCTTTAGTCTTCTATAATAATAAACTGATGATCTTTGGGTTGTGGACTGTTCATCTGGGCATTTTAGACCATTTTATGAACCAATTGATTCATAATTTCAATAATGGATCTATATATATATCATTAGTTGCAGCTGTTAAGGAAAGAGAAGAGACAGTACAAGAACAGAGCGAGGAATGAAATGACAGGAATAGAAAATCCATCTGCAGTTTCATATCAGCCGGTTAAATGCAGCGTCTAATGTGATCCAGTCAAAACAGCATTCATGCAGATTCTTAGTTTTCTCTCCTGTCGTTGTCCTTCAGTACTGACACACACTCACTTTCTCAGTTTTACACAAACACACACACATCGCTTTGTGCCCCCCCCCCCCCCCCCCCCTCATTGGCTCTTCTCGGTGATTTGGTTACCATGGAGAAGCACATTTTTAAGCAGAAGGAGGTTGACATTATTACACGATGGAGATGGCGCTGCTTATTCTCCACACACACACCATCACACACACACATCTCGCCTACAGGCGGTCGCCCACGCCACACTCTTCTAGGCAAGAAGGTTTCAGAAATGTCCCACACACACACACATACACACACACACACACATTCTCCACGGCGTGCAGCGAGGCAGTGAGATGAACTCGAGGTGACACTAGAAGTGGGCTGCCTCTGGACGGAGGCGTCCGATTGGTCGGCCTGAACCGAGGGTCTGACATCACACTCGGGCTGGTCTGACTCCTGGAAATACATGTGTTACACATATCAGGCGGGGCTTGTGCGCCTTATATATACATAAACACACACATACACAAAATTAATTCCCCCCTCCGATATCTTTATCCAGGAACACAAAGCTGAAGGATTATATGTATTTGTGTGTATGTATAACTATAACTTCTTTATTGTTTCCTCCCCTCCCCCACCCGCCCGTGTGCAGTGTAGGCTTTAAAGCACACAACACACACATGGAGGCGTGCCATTAGAAGATTTGATCTGTCTTTAATGACTCTCTTGTGGTTTGAGAACACACAGAAGCAGCGACACTGGTCCCATCCTGTTGTTGTTGTTCTATATGATCAGTGGAGGATTAAACCTCTGGATTACAGCCTTTACTCCTCTCCACTGGCGGCAGCTAGCATAGCATCCTGTAGATTCTCCTGTAGATTGTTAAGGCTGCATTTATAGGCCTAGAAATTAGTATTTCTTGATTTGGCAATGGTTATCTCCATAAACACATATCTAAATATGTATTTTTAAGAATCTGTAGGTGACCATTCAGGGTTCCAGCTACTAACCTGTAATTATACACCAATACACTTTTTTTACTACACTTTTTATTTATTAACATGTACCTCTATTCTATTCTATTGATTATTCTAGTTGCAGCTCTAATAAAGAATCTGACTGACGACTACAGATAATAATTGATTATTTGACAACTATTTCATTAATCCGCAACTACTTTGATAATCGATTAATCGATTTGAGTCATTTTTAAGAAGAAAATGTCCAAATTCTCTGGTTCCAGCTTCTCTTCTCTGATTATTTCCTGGTTTCTTTATTCTTCTATAATAGTAAAGTGATGATCATCTTTGATAAACAGGGATCGACATTTTACATCATTTTCTGAACTAAACAACAAATCGATTAATCATTTCAATAATCGATAGATTAATAAACTTACATGCGATACTGTTACTGTTATGCAAGCCACGAGTCCGACAACTATTTTGTTATCCAGGATGATGACAATAAAGACTCTTGAATAAAGTCAAATTGACTGATTAATAGCTTTAATGCTAATTTAGCCACATATCTCATTAATAAGGTAATATAAAGTGATTTACATAAAACTTAAAAAGCATCGAGATACAATTTAGAAAACAATTCAAAAATTAAAAATAGGAACAATCAGAAATTAAAACTATTATATTATAAAACTATTAAATAGGGTTAAAAATCAATAAAATGAAATTAATAAAAAACAAGCAGGATATAATTTATAAACAGTTGATTAAAAGGGGAAAAATCTCAAATTAATAAATGACATCAACAATAGGCAGCAGCAAAAGAAAAGGTTTTCAGCTCCAGGTATAATTTAACTTTAAGTTTGCCATAATTTTCCAGGATAACTTAATAATTTCCAGGACATTTGATGTTTTTTTTTCATTTTCCAGGTTTTCCAGGACATGTAGGAACCCTGCAATTATTTTAATTTAGAACACATTGGCAAAAACGGTACCTCAGGACCTTATGGAGTCTGTTGACTAATTAGCTTTTTATTAGCTTTTACCGTCCTTTTATTGACTTTAATTAGCTTTTTAGTAGCTTTTATAAGCATGTCTCAAGTTACTAGTCAGGTTGTAAACAACGGAATAAGGAAGTGTCGACTAACGCCACCTGATGCAGGGAAATATTAGAGCTCACAGACGCTGATCCAACTTTAAACGATAGCCGATGGGTTAAATGTTAAAACTGTGAATCCTCAGACTAGTCCCATATTCAGTGATGAAACACAGCAAATGTTCATATTTCACACAGTTACTATGGAGAATATAATGTTGTTATAACAGTTCAGGTGTACAGTAGGTGTATACAACACCTTACTTTGAGAAATATGAAATTTATATGATTATACATATATGATAATTTGAGCTGGACAAGAATCCACCCTATGCATTGCCTTTAACACCATTATTTTGAAAGGATTTTTGAGTTTAGAGTTGCCTGATTGGTCAGCTGGTTATTCATTTATTTCCAGAGTTTCCAATTGGTTAACGAGCCCTGCAGCCCACACAGCATAACATCAAAAAACAACCAGTAACACTACAGTTAATTAATTAACTCACCTTGCAAGTTTTTCAACTGCTTTTAAAGTATATCTTGATGCTTTTAATGTTTTATGTCACTGCATTACCTTGTTGAAATGTGCTATACACACACATACATGTGTTGCCTTTCCTTGCCTTGAAATTATGTAGTTTTATTTGGATAATTGAAAATAAATACCAACTTTTGACCCCTTTGCTTTATCCATTGACCCCATTTTGAGGGTCCTGATCCCCGAATAGTTGATAACCACTCGTGCAGGAGTTGCTATATGAAGTGAGAGCTGGTGTTGCCGGCTGACGATGGGTTGAATAATGGTGAGGAGCTGAAGGGATTACTGGCCACTGATAATCTGTGGCCCCTCAGCCGAGGTAAAGAGGTGGAGAAAGACAGAGAGAGAGAGAGAAAGCGAGCGTGGTGAGCGGCTGGGTGGCTGCCCGACAGCTGTGTGCCATGCGGGCAGCTGATTTACTTTAGATTAGTGTGGACATGCGCCAACTAGGATTCAATCAGGCCATGATGAATGTGCTTTGGCGCGCCGAATGCTAACAGCTAACTGCTAACCGCTAAACAGAACGCTAACCCAAACCGGCCGTCCAGGAGGAGTTCTCCAGAGGTTCCAGGGGTGTTTTTTAATTTTTTTGTATTTTCAACTTGTCTCGAAGCGTCCGCCGTGGAATACAAGGGGATGATTTTTTTTTTTTTCCCCCATTTGCTTTGGATTTACTCTCAGAAAAATAAACCGCTGGGATTATAAATACGGAGGGAGATAAATCCTGTTTTTGTGCTGTCGAAGTGAGGTGGTATTCTGTAGCCATGGCTACATGTGAGTATTTGATGTCGTCTATAGGTTTGATTTAGAGGACGAAGAAGCACGTTTCATCATCCGTGTACTGTACATGTCTGTGATCATTAATCTTCCCTTGTGGTGCATTTTATAGAATTTTTAGAGGCTGAAACACAAGGAAATCACATGTGGTTGCAAAAGCACTGATGCACAATGCACCGGCTGGATGTGGAGAATCACTTTTTGTCGTTTCTGATGAAAACAACACATTAACTGGAGCTCATCTTTTCGTTTAATCATATTGTTTGTAGCCTTCTAAATTTAGATCTTCTTTTATTATAGACCAACATGAGCACAGTGGATCAATTTGTAAGTAATAGTTTTATGGGTTACAAAACAAACCCAGCATAGGGCCTACAGGGTAGTGCAACATAACCTCTGGAGACGGTTCTGTATTTTTTACAATTAATAGCAGTGACATAGCCTTTTGCTATGCTATGTTTGCAGATAATGGACATGTTGAAATGGTAAAATACAACAATCTGTCATATCTGAAAGTAGAGCTACTGGTATTTATGCATATGAGCTGAAAAAAAGCTATAAAAAGGTGTTTCTATTTGTGATTTTTGTGTTTTTTATTTAAAAAAATTTCTGGAAAGAGTTAAAGATTATAGGACTTGTCAAAGTTGGAAACTTTCCATGGGAAATAACGGGAATATATGGGAATAAATAGGAATGAATCCAAAATCTACACAATAGGAAGGTTTGCCCTTAACAGGGAACTAATATATATTTGGGGAAAGCATAATCTTTGCTAAAACAACCAGATTTAAAGGGATAGTTCAACATTTTTGAAAATTTGCCCACAGACTCCCATAGTCACAGCAATAGGTGCTTTACCTTTTTTTTTTGTTGATACCAGCTGTTTTTAGAGCAGAGCTGAGAGCTGCTCAGAGGCTGCTACACTGGGCTAATGGTATTTTTTGGTTTTCCTCATCAAACTCAGCAAATACACAATCCAGCAACTCCTAAATGATGGGGTGGATAAAGCAAACACAGTTCCATCTCATAACCTTCCTTAATTATCTCAAAGCATGGTGAAGTAAGTTTTGATAATACTATGCTGTGAATATATTTAATCTTTAATTGTATTAAGGTTTAACTTTCAACTATTAAATAAAAATGTGTTTATACAGTAGCTAACTAGCTGGTAAGTTAGGAGCTAAATGTTGAATATTTCCAAAATTCACAAGCTTATGTTCCCATGGAAAGTTTACAGAAAATTTACTTTGCAACCCTAGTCTGAATCTATAAAATTAAATATTGCTGCACTTGTTTGGTTCTAGGCCCCATGTAGAGTACGTGTGTTGTTGTAATAGATGTTACTGTAGATGTCTGTGTTACAGGCTTGCCCAACTCCTTTAACCCTTGTGTCCTCTTCTCTCCTGCAGGTAATGTGGGTATGCAACCTGTGCCGTAAGCAGCAGGAGATCCTCACCAAATCAGGAGAATGGTTTTCGGGGTCGGGGGTGCGGCCTGGGAGCCTGGGCACCTCTCTGAACGACCCGGCCACGGGAGGTGAGGCCCAGCGGGACAGGAAGCTGCTCCGCTCCAGGTCCCAAGCCCCGCCCAACTCCAACGCCGGCCTGCCGGACGGCACCCAGCCGCCCGCCGGTGTCACCGCCGCCCGGGGCGCTGACACCATGCCCGGCTCCCGCTCCCAAAGCGAACCACCCAGAGAAAAGTAAGACACCACCAAACTGTGTTACCATTGTATAGAAGATTACAACCGGAGAAGAGGATGTTTTTGTGGGAATTAACGGAAATATATTAAAATAAATGGGAATACATCCAAAATTCAAAAAATGGAACACTGGCCCTTAACAGGAAAGTTAAATATAGTTGGAGAAAATATATTGTCACATAATCTTGGCTGAAACAACCAGATTTAATGCAAGTACACTCCTTAATGTCTAATAAAGCCACACATTTGAGCTGCAGACTAAATAAAGTTTTGATAATATGAGGTAAATATATATATATGTGTATTGCATATACTGACAATGTTATAGATCTTTTGCATATTAATATAACACATGTATACATGTTCATAGCACATGATAAATATTTTTATAGCACACCTGTATACTTCTATAACACAGCATATTATATTGCACATCTGTATATTTGTTCATATTAACATATTGCCATATCTGCTGGTTAAGATCAGACCTAGTGATTAGTTGATTACTTGATTAGGTGATTAGTTTAGTTGATTAGTTGATCGTTAACAAGCTCCAATGATGTAAGTTGAGGTAAAAAACTAAAGAGAGAGGGGGATGTGAAAGATTTGACTAGTTTTTCCCTCATTGATTCATGATCTCACATATAAACAGAAATAAATATGGAACATTGCTATAACTATTATTGTGACTTTCAATAACATTGTTTAAAACAGTTGAACATGCCGAGGCTTTCACCTGCCAGATTATTATGGTAGTATAGTATTAAGAGTGTTTTTTTTCCATGTCTCATCTAAAAATTATTCTCTGAAAATTGACTGCTTCTTGCCCCCCCCCATTAAAAACATCAAATTTCCCTGGCTACGTTTTTTTGTGTGGTATATTGGTTAAAGCCCTTGTTGTTTTTTAATCCCTGGGGTAAAAAAAGAATATATCTGTTCTAGCTTAACCAGAGCCAAAGCTAGGTCACAGGTTTTAGTCTTGAGAGTTCTTTGATTCAATCCCTTTAGTTTCATTTGATGCATGAGTTAGATGAAGATATTTAAAAAAAACAGTGGTGATATTATTATAATTATGTTAAGTAGGCTTTACACTAACCAACTAAAAGCAGCAGAGGACGTTTAACAGAATGCGACGCTTAGCAATCACAACACTTTGTGCCATGTTGTGCCATTGACTCTATGGTGTAATGAATCCTCTTCTCATCCAGGAAAAGGCCGGTTTCCCTCCATGAACAAAACGGTAAAGGAGGCGTGGGGCGTGGTCGGAGGCCCGGCGGGAAGCTGCCGTCCCAGTCGTCCCTGGACGAGCGGGCGGGACCCGGCGACCGGGGGGAGAGACGTCTGGGAGACAGCCGGAGGCTGGAGAAGATCCACTCCCAGGACTACGAGGACGGGGAGGAGAACCTGGGCCGCCCGGAGACGCGCCGCCGCCCGGAGGACGAGGAGCAGCGGGAGCGCCAGCGACGCGAGGAGGAGTTCCAGAACCGCTACCGCAGCGACCCCAACCTGGCCCGGTACCCGGTGAAGCCGCAGAAGGAGGAGCAGGAGATGCGCATGCACGCCAAGGTCTCCAAGGTCCGCCACGAGCGGCGGCACAGCGACCTCGCCATCAACGAGGTCGGCCTGGGGCCCGGAGAAGGAGGCGGCGGTACGGGTGAGGTGCCTGAAAACCGCCTGGCCAGGAGAGGAGGGGGCGGGGACGGGGACCGCAAGCCCGTCCTGGAGAACCACCGGGCCTACTCTGTGGATAGGACCGTGGGGGTCGGAGGGGGGCCGCCGCCCGCGGTGAGATCGGGGCCCCAAACCGGGGGGCCGGCGCCGCCCCCGGACCGGGGCCCCAACAAGAGCCGCCAGGAGCCCGGCGTCACGCGGACGCTGAGGGACAAAGGCGGGGACGGCCTGCCCAGGAAGGACTCCCAGAGCTCGGACCAGTCGGAGTCCCTGCGGCCGCCCCCGCCCCGGTCCTACAAGAGCAAGCGCGGCGTCAACAAGAGGCAGATGTCCATCAGCAGCTCAGAGGAGGAGGGCGGATCCACGCCCGAGTACACCAGCTGTGAGGACGTGGACATGGAAAGCGTCAGCGAGAAAGGTCAGTCGGACAGATGTGTTCACGCCCGTAGTTGATCTAGATAAATCTAGATAAATCTGAACTTGCTGCATACCTCACTGTGTTACTAGTCACTAGTCTCCCTGAATTAGATGCTGTACTTAAAATTCCAAAACTTATTGTTTTTTACTACAGATAAAAATTATTTATTTAAAACTTAAAACAAGACCCAACTGACCCAAATCAGGAAAAAAAACTAATTTATCTGCAATGCAGTTTTTACACAACCTTGTTTGCTGCTGCAGTGGTTAAATATATGTGAGTTAACCACTTCAGCTCCAGGTCTATTTTACAGTTTTCCTGCTATAAATGATAATAAATGTTGAATATCTCTACAAACACAAAGGTTATTGGACTTAAACCTGGAATTAAAGTAAATCTACAACATGTGAGGTGACTACAGAAGAGTCAGAATCTATTTATGTTGATGTTATAGAGAAAATATAGTTAGAATATTGGACAAAACATCTAAAAGATGAAAATTAACTTAAAATAAAACTTTAAACAAGACCAAACTGACCCAAATCTGGAAAGAAAACTTGAAACAAGATAAATTATCTGCAATGCAAAGTTAAATGTTAGGAGGAGGAGGAGACAAATAATCACACAAACAGCTCAAATCTAAATTAGATATCTAAATAATAGTTAATTGCAGCTGTACTACTGATATTATATTAAACTATTGTCTTATTGTATTGATGATGTGGATATTGATGATATATATTGATGCTGTAACAGTAACATTGATGTAAAATACTTTATTTAGTGTTGGAGCTGAGGTTTAATACTGGGATTTATGCATAAAACTCAAAGCTGAACCTGGATCAGGAGGTTTTAGATTTTATCAGGTTAAATAAAACCAGCTGCATCAGCTCTCTCATCATTTTCCTTCACATATGATCCTCATACAGTCAAGTTGAATCACAAGGGGTCTCTGCATTTATTGCCTTATCAAGAGCATGTTCAGATTATACCTGAATCACCTGCTGCAGGATTAAAATCTAACAGTAATAGGTTTGATAGCTAATTGTAAACCGAGCTGCAGCTGACAGAAATATCCTGACTGAATTGACAAGTGGTTGCAAACGTTTTCTTTTAGTGCTTTCAAATGAATGACGGGTTGAAGATTTAATAATCCTAAAACCTTTAAGCACAATAAGAACAAACCCTCCATATGGCCACGTCTTCTTAAAATAGCTTTCGGTAGGAGAATTACTAAACTGGGAAAAATAAAGTATTTTTAACTCATAAGATTTACTCTAATACCTAAAACATGTTTCTAATTTCACACTCTAAAACTATACGATGAGTGCATCAGTATCTGTGTGTGTGTCACCTACACCTCTGTTGCTGTGGCTAAACCCCGCTGCTCTCAGGCCAGTTCTCATTTATTCGGAGAGTCCCGGTGATTTAGGCCAGCAGATTTGTGGAATTAGGTCAGTGGCTCTCCTGCTTCGTAATGCTCCAGCTGCAGCCGCCGACCACGGACCAACCCGCGGGGAAAAAAAAAACCAAGCCCGGGTTTGCGGCGGCGTGCCGCCTGATCACTCCTGGCTCCTCGCTACCTGCGTGTTCCGCAGCTCACGGCTATTAAGCGATGCTAGGCTAAAACAAACCACCTCCGCGGCTGTAGGTAGAGTCATCTGTGCTCTACGAGATTATCTCCCTCACCGGTCACAGGAGGGGTCTGTTCCAGATGTTTTAATCCAGATTACTATAACTCAGGGACTGGTAATGGGTAGATGGTGTGGATTGGGATTATTAGCTGTTTTAAACACTCTTTAGCTAGCCGGGTCTTGAAACAGGATGTCTCGTTTTACTCCCATATGTGGCACCAAGCCAGTTTTGCAGAATATTGTTCAGCGTGTATCAGATCAAGTGAGTATTGAATGTTGTTGTATGACATTATTTCAAGTCAAGAAAGTGTAGATCAGTGGTATTTGGGTTAATTAATGGATTGGACAAGCCAGGAAAAACATATTCTGGACACAAAACTGTAATATTTGATCAACAGAAAATAATAAGCATTGTTTAAATGATTGGTTTAAGAAAAGACAAACAAATTAATTGGGTTGAGCTTCTCAAATGTGAGGATCTAATTGATTTTCTTTGTTGAACATGATGCTGTACTTTAGATTTTAGACTTAACCCCTTGAACTCCAGCCCTTTTTTTAGGTTTTCATCCCAAAACAGCAACAAAAAAACACATTTTTTGTTAGTCGCTTCAAACAAGCGACTTTTTACTGTAGTGTTTTTTGGCTGCTAGTTTACTGAGTTTTTGTCATAAAGCTACACTGATGGTACCGTTGGACTCGTCACAGTCTCAGCTTTCATATGAGATGTCATTTGTTTGTGTAACATGAAGTATCAGAGCGCTAGCCATCAAAATGTGGCGAGTGGGTTGGCTTTATGATCGTATACCGATTTTCATATTTGTTAATTAATTAGCTTGGTGTTGGAGTTGTGTTTGGTGTGTGTAAATATAACTTATATGTGCTTGTAGTGGAGTTTCTCCTGTTTAATTTGATGTATAGCTTGACTATATTTGTACATGATTAGTGGAGCAATCTCAGGATCCCCCCAAAGGGAGACCCTGGAGTTTAACGGGTTTATAAGACAAAACTGCATATTTGAAGATGTAACACTGGAAATTTCAAGACAATAATCCATAATTATACTGGTAGACCGGTAGATTTTTCTCTTTTTTTATTAGATAAATAAAAAAGGTTGGATATAACCACTGATTTAGATCTTGAAAAGCACAAACTCATGTTATGTGTCTGCAATTAAAGTGCCACAATGTCAAATAGTTTTATGGAGGCCACACAATTAAATGACAGGTGTAGACCACATCAACCTCAGATGAAGGTGATCGCCATAATTTAAGCTAAAAAAAAAAAAAAAAGCCTGAGGCTGCTCCATTTGACTTTGTTAAACCAGTCGTAAAAAAAAGGAATTTATATAAGAAAATGTAAAAATACTTTTACACCATGCAGTGTACAATAATAAGTAATTGATGTTGATTTAGACATTATGTTATATTTACACAGTCAGTCAATTATATTTTATAGTAACTTGTGAGGTCGGATGCCTTTTTTGATTTAGACACTGTGTTTTATCAGTCAACTATATTTGACAAGTAAAAAGGCTTTACAATAAGTGGTTCAGCATAGAAGAATTAAACATGTGAGGTTGTGCGTGCTCGGATTACAAGCTTTGATTTTTAAACACTCGTCGCAAAACAGACATGATGTATAAGAGGATGTTGCTGTGTCATTTTCATGCATGAACAGTTGATTATAGGATCCGCAAATTCTCTTCAGGATTACTGTAAAGCACTGTTCACATTGTGGTTTTCACATTCCGCCCAGTACATCGCAGCCCGCCATATAAACCGGTGCATGTCTCAGCCTGGGAAACAGCTTTGGCTCAGTGTTTGGAGACAAATGAGAGCAGGGAGTGATTCTGAGTAATTATTTCCTTGGAGTAAAAGCAAAAAAAAAACCCCAAAAACAGCAAGGTGATAATGGTTGTGAGGAAATGGAAGGACGGGAGGGAAGGGAATGATGCTGATCCCCACTGTACACACAACATCTATTAGAAATCTGTCTGTTCTGGAAGAGGGATCCCTCCTCTGTTGCCTCTTCCTTCCCATTTTTTTCTTGTTTCCCTATTAAAGGTTGGAGTTTCTCCTTATTCGACTCAAGGATCTAAAGACCAGGGATGTTGTATTGTTCTACAGAATGTAAAAAACCCCCTGAGGCAAATCTAGGGTTATACAAATAAACTTGACTGGAGTAAAATATTCCTACATTTACCAGAATTAGTTTAACAGTCCCCAGAGAACGAGAATGAGCAGGAGCATGAACGAGCTGTGTTATACTGTTATGATGTAATGAGATTTATTTGTTTAATGAGTCACTTGTAAGACAACAGGTCTTGTGGATGCATTTTGTTTACAGCTTCAGACTCAGTGACTCAGTGTCCATGGAGGATTCTTCTCTTGGCTTTTTTAGCAGTCCAACAAGAAGCTATTGCTATTTATCTCTGAGGGAGTCTGATTTTTTTAAAAGAGTTTTTGTTATCAGTCTTTATTTATTTATTTTTTTAAATATTTAGATTATTTATTTCTCCAAACTTTATTTATAATTTTTTGTCAAAAAATATACAAATATACAAACATGAAAGCAAACATCCTCCCTCCCCCAGAACACCCCCTCCTAAGAAGAACCTAAAAAAAAAAATAAAAATAATAAATATAAATAAATAATTAAAAATAATAATAACATAAATTAAGAAAAAATAAAATATCATAAATAAAAAAATAGAAAAATAAAATAGATACATAAATGAATAGCATAATAAAATATAAATAAATATAATATAATAAAAATAAATAAAGAGTAAGTAGATAGAATAGATAAATCAAATTATCACGTAGGCATGTTCATCTGTCCAGATATATCTCCAATATATCTGAGAAAGACAAAGTAAGAGTGAATTCTATAAAGGGAGACCAAACATTCATACATTTCTGCACCTGTTATATCTGAGTTTTTCTAATGGAATTAAAGAAAGCACTTCTATATCAGTCTTTATTGAAATAATGGTGAAGTAGCCTTGATCCAGCATATTCATATTATCGGAGGTTTATATTCATATTAAAGGAGGTGTAGGATATGAGATTTCTATGTATTTTTTGTTATATCTGCATTTGTCATTATATATTGACAGTAAACCATAAATTATGATGTTTTTGACCGGCATGCATAGCTGTCCATCAACCGCCAAACTAGAATCAATCCACCTGATTGGGTAGCCTAGCTGTCAATCAAAAGGCTGAGCTGCTGCATATTATAAAGGCCTAGGTGGCAGATTTTCTTTCTATGTGTGGTATAATATTGAGGGCGGGCAAGAGGAGGCAAAGTGTTTGGCTGGAATGAGTGCTGCACACTTCTCCTTTAATTACGGGAAAAATAAATTGTAAATAGAAACTCAGTGGACAATGGAAGGTAGTTAACCTTCAAAAAAAACACAAATAACTCCAACCAAGAAGAATGTCGCTCCCAAAAAAAAGTTAAAGTTCATACAAACCATGTAGAATCTTTTCCAGTGAACCCACTTCACCCAATACTCCAAAAATACTGATCAGACAATATTATATATATAATAATATATGTCACCTAAATACGATCCCAAACGAGCGCCTGTTTGAAGGTTCATTTGCCGCAATGTGACCAAAGAACAAAAAAATCAAAGTGATCCAGAAACCAGGATTTGCTGACAGTTGCCTTTTCAAGTGTCCTAAGATTAAAAGCTTTGACCTACTTGGTTTACTTGATGTTGTGAGTGGATCTCAGTCCATGTTGCATGTACTGCAAGCTACCATAGTATATACTACATGCTACGTTTTAGCCTAAATCAGTACATACTGCAAGTATAGCATGAGGGTGTGAATACAGCCCAGCACATTCCATTACAGACACTCCAATGTCGTGTGAAGGACATTTAATTTGATATTTTTCTTTAGCCTGGTTAAAACCATCCTGGTCACATTTCTCTTATTAATCTGGACTTCTCTCCTTAACAGTTCCTTTCAGTGGAGTGGAGTACTTCACAGACAAACTCCTTAAACCATTCAGCTAAACAAGAATTGAATCAAGTTTCTGCCCAATCCAGTCAGAATGATGTCGAAAACAGCTAATTCTTGTTTAAATGTTATCAAGTCATAGCTGTTTATTGTCCTAGTACAGAATAGAACAGAACGCCTTTATTGTCCTTGCACATTTCCTGTCTTTAGACTGACATTATGTGTGTTGATGAGTGTAAATGGCCTTAGAAAACAAACTGTTCCTGAGTCTTGTTTTTTTTTTTTTTGTGAGTTCTCGCTACCTGCAGTGCCTCCCTGAGGGCGGGAGGTCAAACAGATGGTGCCCAAGGTGAGAACAGTCTTTAACAATGTTTTTGGCTCTGGAGAGGTTGCGATGTCCTGGAGTGAGGAAAGAGGGCAGGGAACTGGACAGGGTGAACCAGTGAAGTGACGTCAAAGACCGGTGTGATTCCGTGGTGGTGCCCTTTCTTTCTTCTCCTGCATTCTGGACAAGCTGCAGTTTAGCTAAGGGAGGACTGGTCCATGCAAGGTCTGCAGCAGTCGGATAGACCTTGGTCTTGGCTTGGAGACACAGTTGGAAAAAGTCTAGTTTTTACTACAGCACTGATTTGTTTGTCGAATTTAAAAATCACTGTCATAAAACCACCCAAGAGGTTCTTCACAGAGGAACGAATGTTGGCACTCAGGAGGCCCGGGGCATCTACAGAGCAGCTGGTGGGAGGGCATGGTCCAAAAAAAGGACGATTTCAGTCTTGGTCCAATTTAGATTTTAAAAATTTAAGCTTGTCCAAGACTTGAACTCACTCTGACAACCCAGGAGTGGCTTCATACAGTCCTTGCTTTCGGACTGTTGGAGCAAATAGATTTAAACGTCATCTGAGAACCAGTGGAAGGCAATATCATGATTTTAGAACATGGAACCAAGGGGCAGCGTGTAAATTGGGATGGAATATATCATGTTAGACAAAGAGAAAACAGAAAAGTGCATGATATTGGACCTTTAAGGACCCTCTGTAGTGCTTTTTATCAGCAGCATACCATACTATGAGGCACTATGTTACGATGATTTATTGTTGAGAGGTAGAAAGCCATGAATGTAAAAGCTAGTGCTGGTTGCTTTGGGTGCTGCTATTAATGTTTTGCGAGAGACTACAGCACATTCCATGATTGGACAATTAGACCGTCAACTACAGCACACAATCCCTGAGTGGCCCGGGTACATTGCAATTTCTTGAAATCCTTTTCAAAGGAGAGAAGGCCAGACTGACAGGTTGAGCTCTTTGGATCATGATGGCTTTAACGTTTAAAGACGCACAGTATGCCAAGGTTGTAAGTAGCACAATTTCCAAAAAGCCCTGGCTATTGGCTCTCGTCTCATCATGGGAAATTTCCATTGCGTGAGACTGTTGTCCATCAAATCAAAAGGGGTCAAACTTTCATAGTCGGTCAGTTATTGGCTTTCAAATTGGCTATCTCCTGACCTCATGCATGGTGTCAATTGATCCAAACCAACTTCCAGACCATAATGATTGCATGACTTAAGTGTGACTTAAGAGTTTAACCACGCAAATAACAATGGGAGCATAATTCAACCTCCTGGTTTGAATTGAACTTGGGTTGATATTAATTACACGGAATGAGTAAATTGTGTTGTGAGCATAAATCTTGCTGAAGATGAACATAAAATGACATCAAATTAGCGCACAAGTTGGTGTTTATGCATTCATGAAACCATGTGGAGGAGGAGTTGAAGATCATCTGATGATCTCTGTATATAATGTTAGAGTCTGTGTGTGGGATTTGGTTTATTTTCCTGCCAACGGAAGCAGATGGAGCATTGTAGGAGGACACACACATTTACACACATTCACACACACTCACACACAGTATTTATAAAGAACAATGCTACGTTAATACCTGCAAACAGCCAATGCTTTGATGTACAGTAGCATCGGTTAAGAGCAGCCCAGATTTTTTTTTTTTTTGTAATCTGCCCAACGTGTTCATCCTCCAAAACCAAACGTGCCTGTTCAGCAGTTCAAAGTGGCGAGTCAGCGTTTATCCTCTCAAGCATTCTCAGTGGACTTTCAGATTTCAGATTAGCAGCACTACAGTCATGTCTACTCAGAGTTTCAGCCCCTTGATTTCCACTCTCTCCATCAGCCATGCTCTTATTAGCTAACCTGTCGGACAGACCAGTCATTTCCCATTATGCTGAATATTAATTCAAGTGTTTTTTTGGCTAACACCAGCAGATGTGTTCTTTTTTTCCATCGTGTTAAAGCTCCATTCACTTCCTTCCTTTTTTCCTTATTGCCAGAAACTTCCTTTGAATCATTGGCCTCGCTCTCTGCCAGGCAAACACATTTCACTTACCTTAACACCCGAGTTCCTCAAAGTCCCCTCGAGGGCCTTTAAATCCCCGTCTGATGTCATCATGTTGTTTTATTCCCAAGGTGGAATGGTGGCCATGAATCTCGTAGCCTGGTCTGGTCTGATGCTGGGCCAGTTAACTTCCTGTACTCATGCCGGCCATCTGTCGGTGTTAATGAGAGCTGGAGAACAGACATTCATTGGTGTTTCTGCCCCTGGATGGGCTCATGCATGAATTTTTGCAGCCAAGTGACCTCATTGGAGTATGAATTCATGTATTTCTTTACCCGTTTTTATTTTCATTCTCTAAGCCTTCGCTCAATATCCTTATTGTATAAAAGTTTATTTTCAACATGCAATTTAAATAGAATGTGTATTTCAAACAAAGGATGTCAGGAGCTTTCATCAGCTATATAGAAGTTAGTAAACTGTAACTAGAAAGCCGATTATATTTCATCAAGATGAGAATGAATTACAGTCAAGAAAGTGATTTTACTGGATGCATGTCACTTGTATTTCTCCTCCAACGATACTGCCTTAGGTGTGTATGTGTGTGTAGCATCCATCAGTGCTGTTGGCACTAAATGCGGCGACGTCTGTTCCTTCATCACCAGAAGCTGCTCTCTGCTACTGTTTTAACCTGCTGGGTTACACACTTTATTAAACTTTTAGCGTGTAGGGAACATTCAGCTCGGTCCTCTAACTCCAGTGGTGTCACTTCAAAACATGTCCGTGTGTCACACTGAACTAAACAAAGGTTCCTAACAATAGATCAATTTTGGTTACCATTACTATCAACCTGCTGTCAAAAACTAAAGAAAGACTGTTGGCTAAAACTAGACTATGTGCAAAGGGAGAATAATACACAAATAATAGGAAAGGGCGACACAGTGGAGCAGGGGTTAGCGCTGTTGCCTCACAGCAAGAAGGTCACAGGTTCAAGACCTCCTTGGTCCTGGGTCTGGGACCTTTCTGTGTGGAGTTTGCATGTTCTCCCCGTGTCTGCGTGGGTTTTCACCGGGTACTCCAGCTTCCTCCCACAGTCCAAAAACATGCTGAGGTTAATTGGAGACTCTAAATTGCCCGTAGGTGTGAATGGTGTGTGTGCCCCATGATTGGCTGGCGACCATCTGCTGTAATGTGGATTGGCTCCACCCCTGCGACCAGGGAATGATGAGGAATAAGATGGTATATAAGATGACTGACTAAATAAATTATTTTATTATGGCAGCCCTCATTCATACATTCTGACATAGTGGAATTATAGTGAAAATAAATTATTCTCTATTTTTCTGTGGACCCCCTGGCACCTCTTCAAGGAAGCTTGGGGGTTCTTATTTACCTCTCACCCTCCAGAGTGAAGAGTTTTGTGCCTTATCTTGTCAATATGAAGCCAATTTGAAGGAACTATCATTCATATGAATGGCAAAACATACTTGAGGTCCTTGGCTTCCGTATTGCAGTTTGGATGCCTGCGGCTTCTGTAAATGTTGTAGCTAATATAGTAAGAGAAAGAAAACTATGGTTGTTGGCATATATATTACCTATCCTTTTATTCCAAGTCGTAAAGAAAGCAAGGGAAGTACATTTAATAATGCCCTGGAGGACAGGAGTGGATAAACCTGGTTAGAGAGTAACTGGCTGTACGGAACATTCTAAAAAAGTAAAGGTAACATGCTCACAAGGAGATCATTTTATTGGTTAACACTACACCAGGCCTCGGGAACAGAAATCTACGAGTGTGAGTAAGCCTCTATTCTGAAAGGGGTTGTTGGCATTTATCTGTAGATTTGAGTGTTTAGAAACATGAGATATAACAACTGGACCATCCTTATAATCAAAAAGTATTTAAAAAATCACTTTCCACGATATGGTACCCTTAAAACAAATGCATTACTTTATGATTTGTGTTGACAACCCTGACAACTTCACCCTAAACTGAGTCACAATCTCTATTGAATCATATCTTACTTCATGATATTTATGAAATATCATTTTTTTCTTACTGATATGGATGAAATAACTGTTTTCCCTCAATTTGTCTGTGTCTGTCTGCAGGTGACTGGGACTGTCATCCTCTAGATCCTACAGTGTGGCATGTAAGATTCAGCAAAACATGACACCTTCATAGTTATTGTATAAAAATGACATACACCATATAGTCCTCACATTAGGTTAGATTAGATATGACTTTACAGATCCTTTGGGAGGTCCATCACATCACAAACAGCACTGTTAAAAAAAAGGCACATGTTGTAAAAGTGCACATATTATGTATTATATGAATATAATAAGTGTATAATATACACTATATATAACAAGTATAATAAATAACTACTCACACTAAGTTGGGGATATTGTTATTTACATGCTTTTTCTATTTGGTCTGAATTTTAATAAAATAAGTAAAAGTTCCCTCTGATATTACAAATAAATTTTATTAGTTTATTATTTATTACCCAACAATATATAAAATCCACTGAGTCTCTTACAAAATCCCTAAGCTATAAATTAAGATATAGGAAGGAAACAATATTAAACAATCTAATATAAAGTATGCAAAGATACACATGTACATGCACATACACACACAATATTGAAAATATGTTACACTCTAAATGACTAGAATAGTTCTATATAGTAGTAGAAGTGTGTATATATACATATATATCATGTATATATAGATCAAAATAACAGCAGCAGCATTAATTTGTCATTCCAGACGCTTCTTAATGTATTTATGTCCCTTTCCTTCTATTCCTCCTCTGTTTTCCCTTCATTCTTCCATCATAACTGTCCTTATTCTATCTCCTGTTCCCTTCAGCATCCTGTCACATGGCAGCCGTCCAAAGAGGGCGATCACCTGATCGGACGCATCACGCTAAGCAAGAGGACCGCCATGCCCCGCGAAGCTGGCTCCCTCCTCGGCCTGAAAGTAAGCAGCGATAAGGCTCTGTGTCAAAACAAACCTGTAAATCACTTGTTCACTTGACATTTAGAGGAAAACCCGATGAGGAGAATACTGATGTTTTGTAGTTTTCCTGTGTTTATCATGTTCTGTCAATTAAACTTCCTTCAATAGGTTTCCAGATTTCTTTAATGTTCCATGGATGAAACCCGGCTAAACATGATGTAAAAAGCCTGTAATATTTCGCAGAAAATCATTAAATCTGACAACAACACATAATAAATCTGCACTTCAGTCACATCAACAGCAAACTTAAGTAAAACTAATCAAAAAGGCCATGCAGCTGCAACAATTAAGAAATGCTGTTGCCTAAATACTAATGTGAACCATGGTTGGATAAGGATTCAAAATTTGATATGAAGATGAAATCTAATACATATTTTCAGTGTTAAAGCCGGTAAAATAATTGCTCCCTGTGGTTCTATATCGGCTTTGACCCATTATAAACGATTATGAAAATGAACTTTCTCAAAAAATTCCTGCATGTAGAGAAGTTCCTGTTGAGCTGCATCATGGATAGAAGAGGGAAACACCATCACACCTGCCAACATGTTCCTGTTTTTCTCTCCATTCTCCTCTCACCTCTGTCTGCAGGTGGTCGGAGGGAAGATGACGGAGACGGGGAGACTCGGGGCCTTCATCACCAAAGTCAAAAAAGGCAGCCTAGCAGATGTCGTGGGACACTTACGAGCAGGTGTGAATCCCTTGATTATTTAGTTTTCTAAGCGTGAAATGTTGTGTAAGCTTGGCTAATTATGGTGTGATGGTGAAGCTGACTTTTAACGTCAAGCTAAAATGAAAATATAGAAGAAGAAGAAGTCGGTAAAGTCATTGTTGTTTTATTGTTGTTATCATTATTATCATTACTATGTTAACGTTAGCATTTGTTGCTTCGGAGCCACAATCATTGCTTTGCCAGAGAATACAGCATAGTCCCAGATTACTTTCCAATTTCTTGAAATCATTTTCAACGGAGAGGAGGCCAGACTGAAATGTGAAGCCAACAGAAACATGAGCTCAGACTTAGATCAGGATCAGGCTTAGTATATCTGTGGTGTTGGTTGTGATATTATGGGTGGACACAAAGTTATCGTTCATATTATCATATTATCTTTTTACAACATTCAACATGTTAGTCTAACTAACTTCCTGTTTTTACAGTGTGTTAATTTGTTAAAATCCAAAAACCCACTGATACAGCAGCAGTATTGAGTTTTATTCATACATCACAGTAAAAAATACTGTTCCAGCATCAATATATATCATCAATATCCACATCATCAATACAATAAGGAAATAGTTTAATATAATATCAGTAGTAGAGACTATTTAGATATTTAATTTAGATTGGAGCTGTTTGACTGATTATTTAATTGGCTCCTTTATAATCTCCTTTTTAAACATCTTACAGAATTTTGGAATGATCCTCAGTGGGATTTATATCAATTTATGGATAAATAATTGATCTTTGTATTAATTCTTGAACTAAATTAGCCTATTTTAAGTTTTTTCCCTGTTTTGGGTCAGTTTGATCTTGTTTTAAATTATTAAGGTACAAATAAAGTATTTTTATTTGTAGTAAAACACAATATTCTAACTATATTTGCTCTATAACAGCAACATAAATAGATTCTGCCTCTTCTGTAGTCACCTCACATGTTGTAGATTTATTTTAATTCCAGGTTTAAGAATATATTCTTCATGTTCTGGAATGATCCTCAGTGGGATTTATATCATTTTATGGACAAATAATTGATCTTTAAACTCTTATTGTTTTAATTGTTGAACTTTGCTTTGCAGATAATTTACCTTATTTCAAGTTTTTTCCTGATTTGGGTCAGTTTGATGATATTTTAAGTTATAATTTATAAATTATTAAAGTCTTTATCTGTAGTAAAACATCATTTTAGATTTGTTTTCCAATATTCTAACTATATTTGCTCTATAACATCAACATAAATAGATTCTGACTCTTCTGTAGTCACCTCACATGTTGTAGATTTATTTTAATTCCAGGTTTAAGTCCAATAACCTTTGTGGTTGTAGAGATATTCAACATTTATTATCATTTATAGCAGGAAAACTGAAAAAATAGGCCTGGAGCTTAAGTGGTTAACATTTGAATTGATCCCAATTTGACTTTACTTTTCTTTCACATTATATAAACACAATTATCACTAACACATCTAACTACGTATATTAGAAGACTCTGTCCACAATTATGAAGCTAAGAAGCTGTTTCAACAAAGCGACTTTCTATTTTTCTGACACCTCAAAGTGCTTTACAGTTAATGCTGACACACACCAATATACTCTCTAACTAAGGCTGATTCACACACATCCACACACCGATTCATAGTTTAGGATACTGCGATCTTCCAATTAGAAAACTTGCTCTACCTCGAGCCACAGATACTACAAAGCTGCAGTAACATCTTCGGTTATATTTCCATAGAAAGGACAGTGAGAGGAATTCAGATTTCAGTTTGAATTAAACAGGTATAATTTCCCTTATAGCACCCCGACTTCACTTTTTTTTTGTCTTTGTCAGCAAATGCAATGCTTAGCCTGAGGCATAATCATTATTATGTACGTCGCCGATCTTGGTTCCAGGTGATGAGGTGCTGCAGTGGAATGGGAAGTCGTTGCCGGGAGCAACCAAGAAGGAAGTGTACAACATCATCCTTGAATCCAAGGCTGAGCCTCAAGTGGAGATTGTTGTTTCGAGACCTATCGGGTAAGATAAACGATATAAACGTGTGATGATTATCATTAAAAAAGTGCCTGGAGTGATGGCTTTAAATTTTTCTTTCTGACAGATACTTTTAATATGTCTCCTTCCTTTATCTAAAAGCTCTATCCACCGAATTATGTCCAAAAACTTCTTGAGAAAAGTGTATAGAGCATATCAGTAAGTAGTGTTGATTTGATGGGTGGAACCCCCCCCTCCCCTCATGCCTTTCCCCCCGACTCCTTAACATCCAAGACAAATATCCCTCCTCCCAGTTATCCATTCCTCCTAATATGTGGCTGCATTCGAAACCGCCTACTTCCCACCTTCATAGTCAGCAAAAATGAGGAATTCACTATTTAAAACATCCGAATATCTTAGTTCTAGTATGTGAATAATGCTTTACTATATCAGTCATATAATGCAGTATGCAAGTGAACCGCACTACATATCCCAGAAGTCACTGGGAGGTCAATAACTGCAGTAGAAGGAAGAGCTTTTCCCTATTTTTTCCCCAAACTTTATTGAAAAATACAATAATTACAAAATCAAGTAAGAATCTCCACTTTGTGTTTTTATAAACGTGAGCAAGGCAAAAGGAAGAATAAACATCAAGACATTCGTCTTGCTAAATAAATGTATGAATGTGTGTGTATATATATATATATATATATATATATATATATATATATATATATATATATATATATATCCTATGATATGTTAGGAAATAAAATAATAAAATGCATTAATGAAATAACTAATTAATACAAGCAGTTTTTTTGCAATGAGACAATCCTTCTCACCATATCATTTAGATTTCAACCACATGAAAATGATGCATTACATTATATATTTTAAGTAGTATGTGATATTTTCCCATAAGCATAATATTGATCCTATCAGATATTTCTTTAGCCATGTCCTTCTTGTATATTAGGGTTTGATTTATATCAAAGGTGTGATATTCTCTGTTGTAGAGATTAACCAATTCAAGTTCTGCCAAAACTGACTTGTGACCATGGATATATTATAGAATATATTTCTAGTTCTAAGGACGGCCAAGATGGCTGCTGTAGTACGTCAGAATTATACCTTCTACTGGCTAACTTCCTATATAGAAGCTACTACTGTGGCGTTAGAGTAGTAGCTACTGGTTAGTAGGCAGTAATGCTAACTAGTAGTAGCTACTGGTTAGCAGGCAGTAATGCTAACTAGCAGTAGCTACTGGTTAGCAGGCAGTGATGCTAACTAGCAGTAGCTACCTGTTAGCAGGCAGTGATGCTAACTAGCAGTAGCTACTGTTTAGCAGGCAGTGATGCTAACTAGCAGTAGCTACTGTTTAGCAGGCAGTGATGCTAACTAGCAGTAGCTAGTGGTTAGTAGGCAGTGATACGAAGGTTTCGGATGCAGCCTGTTTAAGACGTAAATGTGCATTTGATGGACTTGCTTGCTTTTCTTCTACCGTGTAACTTTTCTTCGACATGAGCCTGCTACTCATTCATTTCTCAAAGATGAATGTCCACCGAAGTTTTGACTGTCTTCATTTTCGAGCAGCTGATACTGTGACTTTTGAGGTCAGCGATTCTCTTTTGTTTTTCACAGAGACATCCCGAGAATCCCAGAGTCATCCCACCCTCCTCTAGAATCTAGTAAGTGGCTATATGGGCGGCTTTATTGCCAATATCCTGTACGTTATTACCAGAGTTTATTGCCTATGTAAGTAGCTTCTGAAGAGAAATAAGAGAATCTAGACGTGATGCTTCGACTTTCTAATCTTGTGCCTTTTCTATAGGTTCATAACAGCATCTGTTGTTCTCTTCATCCTCCAGCAGGCTCCAGTTCCTTCGAGTCACAGAAAATGGACCGTCCCTCTATATCAGTGATGTCCCCGACCAGCCCCGGGACCCTCAGAGACCTTCCCCTGGTGCTGCCTGGACAGCTCTCTGTGAGTAAGAGAATGGGGAAGGGAGCAGGAGGATTCATTAGAGACGGCGTTTTAAAAGCATTGCAAGTGATACCTTAAAAAGACTTGGAAAAAGTCTGGAATTTTGATATCTGCCAATTAAAACGTGTGAAGTACGTAACTTTTCCTCCAAAGTTTCATTAGTCAACCACTATTATTATAATTAAATTAACTAAATAAAGTGGTGGAACTGTCATGACCCAAAAGTTCATTCTCTGTGGTTGTTAGGGACCGTCTGCAAGTTGCATGTTTCAGTAGGAAAACCTACAAATATTCATTAAAAATAGATTAATAGACCTTTTATCCTTCTGTTTGCTGTAGTACATCATATTTACAATGCTCTAACTACTACAGGTGAGGTTTTAGTGAAAAAATATTTTATATGCATTTACTACCTGAAAATATTCACTAAC
Source organism: Lepturacanthus savala (assembly GCA_030544235.1). Taxonomy (NCBI): domain Eukaryota; kingdom Metazoa; phylum Chordata; class Actinopteri; order Scombriformes; family Trichiuridae; genus Lepturacanthus; species Lepturacanthus savala. Next base: position 3,869,138 of record CM060466.1, on the reverse strand, counting down.
AAATCAATTAATAGACTTTTTTTAACAATTCTGTTTGCTGTATTTTATCATATTGACAAGGTTCTAGTGGAAAAAAAATATTTTAGATGGACGTAGTACATGTTTGGTTCAAATATCAATACACAAATGACAAAGAAATGCTTCTCTTTGCCAGTCAGTCTGTGAAATTGAATGTGTGTCACCTTTTATTGATGTGTAACTTCATGAATTAACGAATGGGTCCAGGTGAAGCTGTGGTACGACAAAGTGGGTCATCAGTTGATCGTCAACGTCCTTCAAGCCATAGACCTGCCACCCCGACCAGACGGACGACCTCGGAACCCCTATGTCAAGATGTATTTTCTGCCCGATAGAAGGTGAGGAGCACTAAAGCATGGAGAGCATGTTTATTATCATAAATGTAGTATTATCCATCCTTTTTTATTAAAAATGAATGTTTTTATTAAGTTGAGAGACTTAATCCTAAATCAAAATGTTCTCGCCCTTGTTCCAGTGACAAGAGCAAACGGCGAACTAAAACAGTGAAGAAGAGCGCCGAGCCCAAGTGGAACCAGACGTTCTTGTACTCCCACGTTCACCGACGAGACTTCCGGGAACGCATGCTGGAGATCACCGTCTGGGACCAGCCCCGGGTCCAGGAGGAGGAGAGCGAGTTCCTGGGAGAGGTGGGACACACACCATGTCCAAAACCACGTCCAAAAATGTTCATACCGGTCTAATTGGACTGGTGACAAGACATTATCAGAGTCCTGGAAAACCTGGGAATGATTGACCAATTTCCCAGTCATGGAAAACGTATGGATACACATATGTCCTGGAAACCTATCGGAGTGAAAACTTAAAATACCCTATTACATGTTCGTTTGAACCGCTGGAATTTTTATTTCCACTGTTGTTAGTATAACAGAAAGTGATTTAACTCAGTGATTTAACTCGTTAAAACTAGACCACCCCACCTTGTCATTTAAGGTGTTTTTTAAAAGAACGTGTCCGAAACCCAAAATTATGGAGGCCTGAAACTGCCATAATTAATACAAAATAAATCAATTAAATCTATAAATAAATATATCAGTAAATGTCCATATTTATTTCATTTTCCATTAAATTATTTCATAAAGCAAATTAATTTGTGTATTATTCTCTCATTTATTTAATTTTCAAATTTATTTATTATTACATTTTTAATAGTATTGATTTATTTAAATTTAAATCAGCATTAAATCTATCAATCAGTCAATTTGACTTTATTCAAGAGTCTATATCCTGGATAAAGAAATATTTCTTGGATCCACGACTTACATACAATAGAATAATTAATAGAATAGAATAGAGATACATGTTAATAAATAAAATGGTATTGCATTTTTAGTTTATTTATATAGCATTTTACATTAATAAACACAACATTAAAAGCATTAAGATACAATTTGAAAACAGTTGATTAAAAGGGGAATATTTTAAGAATAAGAACAATCAGAAAAAATAAGAATAATGAGGAAATAAAACTTCCAAACAGTCATTTTCTATACCTGCTTATTCCTCATTAGGGTCACATGGTCTGCTGGAGCCAATCCCAGCGCATTACAGCGAGAGGCAGGGATACACCCCAGATGGTCTCCAGCCAATCGTGGTGCACACACACCATTCACTCACACACTCACACCTACGGGCAATTTAGAGTCTCCAATTAACCTCAGCATGTGTTTGGACTGTGGGAGGAAGCTGGAGTACCTGGTGAAAACCCACACAGACACGGGGAGAACATGCAAACTCCACACAGAAAGGTCCCAGACCCAGGACCAAGGAGGTCTTGAAGCTGTGACCTTCTTGCTGTGAGGCAACAGCGCTAACCCCTGCGCCACCGTGCACCGCCCTAACTTCCAACAACATTGAACAAAAACAAGCAAGATATGATTTAAAAACAGCTGATTTAAAGGGGTAATCAAAGGTAAAATTAAAACAGGAACAAGAACAAAGTTCTAAGGGTAAAGTGTTAGTGTGTGACATGATAACTTGTCTCTGTAATTTCTGTGTCGTGGCTCAGATCCTGATAGAGCTGGAGACGGCGCTGCTGGACGACATCCCTCACTGGTATAAACTCCAGACGCACGACGTGTCCTCCATCCCTCTACCACAGCCGTCCCCGTACCTCCCTCGAAGACACATGCACGGGGACAGTCCCAGCAAAAAACTACAGAGTATGTCCACCACTCGCTTTATGTTTGCATTAATCCTGCAGCACATTTACAAGTTTGGTTGTGTGGTTCCTAACTTTTCCTTTACTGAGCTTTTCTAGTTTTTTCTCATCTCCTGGACAAACGGAACCTCTTGACCTCACCCTCTCCTGTGTGTGTGTGTGTGTGTGTGTACGTGCAGGGTCCCAACGCATCATTGATACAGAGTTTGATGATGGTTTGATGGTAGTGACTAAAGGTGGGTGGGGGGCATGGTTACTGAGCATTTCCTATGTAGTAGCCTATAGGCGTCCAGCACTGGGTGAGAGAGCATCTTCTTGCATCCTCCCTACATCTTGATTTTTTTTTATCCACCTCTTTTGGCTGCACCCAAATTAAAATAATTAGTCGTTGCTGCATCAGCAAAAGGCGACACTCCAAAGACTTCTGCAGTTCATCCTATTGTTAGCGGGCTGCAGATGTGGTGCACAGCCTGTACTCCACTGAGGCTGCAGAGAACAGTTTCTCCTCTTCTGCTGGGCCGTATAGAGACACTTGAAGCACCGAGTGCATGTAGAGTGACAGCAGTCCACCGCCATCCCACCGAGTCTCCCGCCATTCTCCTGCATGCGTTTAAGCCACGCCCCCCCCCCGCCAAACGTCGCTCACTTCACCGACCAGGACGTGCAGCGGAAGCTGAGTTTGTGTGTTACCTGGCGAGTAGAGCCACTACAACTGCTTTGTTGTTTGACTGTTTCTGCCGTGGCTTCGTTTCCTGCCTGTTTTAAAGATCATTTTAGATTTTTCTGTTTCCTTTTGGCCGTTTTTTTTTTGTAACGTCAGCCACATGAGTGTCGGAAAGTGGAACCCAATCAGGAAATACTGTAAGATTGATGCCAAACTGACATATATCATAATCCTTTGTCATTACGGGCATAGTTTCATATGAGTGTCATGAACTGAGAACAAATTAATCTAAATTTTGCACCAATTTAGTATTTTTATCTTATCTTTGTTGTTTGCACAGTATGTAACAGAAACACACCTTTTACTTTTTATTAAAGAAGCAACTATTTTGCTAAGTTTACTAGTTTCTTGCCCATCCAAGCCTGGGAATAGCTTTAATATACTAACTTTATTAGCTTAAGAATTTTGAGACTCTATTGCATCTTATTTATACCAAATGTAATGTGGAGAATACAGCTTTAGTATTAATGCATTTGTTACTGTTTTATATCTTTTGCATGCTTTTACATTACCTTCTTTTGCTGCTGCAGTGGTTAAATATCCCTGAGTTAACCACTTAAACTCCAGGTTTATTCATCAGTTTTCCTGCTATAAACGATAATAAATGTGGAATATCTCTACAACCACAAAGGTTATTGGACTTAAACCTGGAATCAAAAGAAATCGATTTATGTTGCTGTTACAGAATATTGCAAAAAATCTAAAATCTGTTTTACTACAGATAAAAATATTTCTTTTAAAACTTAAAAATGACCAGAATGACCCAAATCAGGAATAAATACTTGAAATAAGCTAATGCTAGTGATCCAAAGTTCAATTGTTAATTAGAGGATCTTATTAATTAAGAGGAGTGAGGATCATTAGAGAACATGAAGAATATATTGTGAATACATTATGTTTATAAACCTACTTTATTTAGTGTTGGAGCTGAGGTTTTCTCATGTTCTATATGAATAAAACTCAATGCTGCTGCTGTATCAGGAGGTTTTGTATTTGAACAGGTTAAAACTCTGATCCCTCTGTTCATCTGGCACTTTTCAGGCAGGTTAAACAAAAGCTGAGAGATGCAGGTCTGACAGAAACATCGCGGAAACAGTCAGCCGCTCAGGCTAGCTCATACGACCGGCTAACCCGTTCGCTAGCTGCTCATTTCCCTGTAAAACATCCTGACGTGATGTTCTACAGCCTGTACGAGAATGGCGTCTGTAGTGGGTAGTTCTTCAGCAACACACCCGGCGCATCCCTGCAACAGGACACGCAACTAATGCCCAAAAAATGTGTGTGTATATGTGCGTTTGTATGCGTGTGTGTGTATTCATACGACTCCTCCAATCATCCAACATGTTGGTATGAATGTGTGTAGATGCAGAGAGGAACTCCAGGGACAGAGAGCGAGGCAGCACGCTGGCTGTTCCCGAGCAGCAGCGAGCCGTCCAGCACCGCTCCCGCTCCGTGTCTCCTCACAGGGAGGACTCCTGCAGGGCACGGTCACGCCCCGCATACGTACCCATGCAGAGGTCAGTGATGTCTGTGGTGACAACACATCAGTCAATGTCGACTGTCCAGTCTTAAAGGCATTGAATGTATGGATTGGATATAATACCTTAAAAACACTTGGGGGGGGGGGAAGTCTTGAATTGTCACATGTAGAGTAAACAGAAGACTCAAGTGTGGAAAGAGTGCTTCACCAAAGTGAGAAGGAATATCTAATCAAATGTAACCAACTAAAAATCGCTCTGATCTTCCTAGAATAAACTTCTCACTTATCTAGAAACAGAAAACAATCCCGAAGGATGAAAAATCGACCAGAAATAATTAACATGAACAGAAAACGATCCCACAGGACGAAAAACAAGACTCAAACAAGAGACACAGATTATAAAAGCATGTACGGTGAGTGACCTGGAACGAGAGGAGAGTTAGACTTTCAAAATAAAACAGGAAATGCACTCTAGACAAAAACCCAGACAAGAGAACCTCACCGCTGTGACATGAATTTTGATTTCTGGTTCTTGAAAGTTGTGCAGTGCGTAACTTCTCCTCAAAAGTTTCATGTGTCAACTACTTATTATTATTATGATTATTAAATAACGGAGCCTAAATAAAAAGTGGTAGAACTGTCATGGCCCAAAAGTTGGTAAAGAGGAAATCTACAACTTCTGAACATACAATACATGCCTTGAAATGTTCTATTTAAAGCATTTAAATACCTTAAACTCTTGAATAAGTCTTGACTTTTGATATCTGGGTATTAAAATTTGTATAGTTCGTAACTTCTCCTCAAAAGTTTCACTTATCGTCCACTATTATTTTAATAAAATAAGTGAACTCTCATGCCCTAAAAGTTCTGTCTTTGTTAGAAGTTTTGTTCTAGAATCCAATTTGACAGTGATGAAAAACATGGAAAATAAGAAAAAAAAGGTCAAATGTCCTGGAAATTATTACGTTTCCTGGAAAATGTTTGCAGTGAAAACTTAAAGTAGCCTATTACATGTTCATTTGAACATTATGTTAACATAAATGAATGTGATTTAACGTGGCTAAATTAGCATTAAAGCTATCAATCAGTCAATTTGACTTTATTCAATAGTCTTTATTGTCATTATCCTGGATAATCAAATATTGAAACCACATGTTACGTACAATAGTATCATACATATAATAGAATAGAGGCCACAAAATCAGGAAATCCTGGTTGGAGTGATATAAATAGATTTAAAGCTCCATACAGGCGGTAAATTTGTCCTTTTTATGACCTCAGTGATGTTTAAACGTTATTTAAACAACACTTTTACAAAGGATTTGTGGTCTACCACAGCATCAGTGTTCATGGTTTAGTGTCAGCTTGTTAACACGTGTTTATTATCGCTTTATAATCTCAACACTTTATGGAAAAATCAGTACCAATCTCTGTTTATGCTGCTGGTGTGACAATGTTATTAACTCCTGCTGCAAATATGTGAATGTTCATCCTGATATACTTTATATAAGAACTTTGTTTAAAAACAACTTTACATCAGACTTGACTGGTCTTTCTATGTGAACTATAATGGCAAATCTAATTAGTCCTAATTAATCCTCTTATTTACATCCATATATAAATATATATAAACTGTTATATATACTAGTTTGCATATTACTATTCAGTCATTTACTGTCATGTTTCCATTTCCTATTAAGCCTGAATAAGGGGGACTGAAACTGCCATAATCAAGAATAAATAAATAAATATGACTAGTACTATTATCCATATTTATTTAATTTTCCCTTTAATTAATTTATTAGAGTATTATTTCACATTTATTTGATTTTTCCATTTTATTTATTAATTTTTTAATGTATTTTTTTATGAATTCACTCATCCCATTAATGTTTTCACCTTAAATAAAATTAAATACATTAATCTGTAAAGGGAAATAATACACAAATAATATGGAATAAATACTACCAAATTAAATAAATGTATTTATTTATTATAAATTATGGCAGTCCTCTATAGAAATGGTCATTGTAGAATTATAGAGAAAATAAATTATTCTCCTTTTATCTGGGAACCACTGATTTATACCTCTAGTAAGATGGAAATAAAGATTTTCTTTCAGGAATTAAGGCATAATATGGTATAACTTGTTCATTTCTGTGTGAACTAACAGGCAATTATATGTTTTTTTTTTAACACAGGTTAGAAATATTAGTCATTTTGCAGGTGTGTTTTCTGTTTTCTGCTCATTCCTAACTCTATACCTGGGTTGTACCTCCGTTCATTCGATGTTTGTGGTTCCATCAGGAGTCTGGATGAAATCCACCAGAACCGCCACCACTCCCACTCCCCGTCCCGCTACCACGACGCCCACTTGGAGCATCAACGCTCCGGCGACTCGGACTACGAGTACTCTGAGGACAGGTAACCTGTTACTGGGGTCTCTGGGGGTCAGGGGGCGATGGGTATGGTGCTGGATTGGGCTCATATGTTTTATTCATTAAAAAAAATGATTTCAAAGTAAAATTCTAAGTTTTTATATTGAAATTAGTTTCAAACCTTTTGACCTTTATTTTGCGTAGTAGGTGTGGTGTCAGGGGGAGGGGGCGTGGCTTTCATGATTGACAGCTCCTGTGTCACATTTATGGATACTGCTCCTTCAGGAGACAAACAGTTCAAAACTTTATTAACAAAGGAATGATTGTAATATGGGGATTTACATTAAGGTAAAAGATGAAGGAATTTCCAAACTTAAACTAATGTTAGAATCCACGGCGAAGGAGCAGGAGCCATGATGTGAAATAGAGGAGCTGTCAATCATTATGGCCACACCCCCTCCCCCTGAAACCACGCCCACACGCAAAATGAGGGTCAAAAGTCTAAAGTTAAAAAAAAAAACATGATCTGAATCGTCTGAAACTGAAAAAAATGAGATTTGAAACCAGAAATAAAAAGATTTGCATGAAAACAAACAATAATTATATAAATTTTTTGTTTTTTTTCAAATTTCAATATCAAAATTTAACTTTTAAATCACTTTTTTGAATGAAAATAAAGTATGAGCCCATCAGATCAGTGGTTCTCAAACTTTTTCAAAACCTTTAAATTCACAAAAACTAGAAAATTATGGAGGACTGAAACTGAATACATAATTAATGACTCAGTACATAATTAAATATACCAGTAAATGTCCATATTTATTTAATTTTCAATTTGTATATTGTTGTATTTGTATATTGTATAATATATTAATTATAGATTATTAATTTATTCATTTTTAAATGTATCAATATATAAAACGGATAATTTGGACAATCAATTAATATGCAAAAAAACAAGAAAAATATATATTTATTTAAAATTATGGCAATTCTCAATACAAATGTTCCTACATTCTGACATTGTGGAATTATAGTGAAAATAAATGATTCTAATTTTCTCTGGGGACCCCCTGGCTCCTCTTCAAGGACCCCCGGGGGTCCCTGGACCCCACTTTGAGAACCACTGCCATAGACGAGGGTGTGTGTAGTAAAGAAATATGTCAAAGAAGAAGATACACACACTTTGGATCAGTGAACTGTGCTTTAATGTGCTTTTACAAAAACTAATTTCTACTAATGCTACTAACAGTGTGAAACTAGTGATTGCAACATACTAAGACTTTGACTTTGAAAATCTCAGAATTATGATTTCCTGGTTTCTCTCATTCATAAACCCACTTGCCTGTCTGAGTTGCCATCCTCTTCTGTTGTGTTTTCCCCGGGTTGTTTTTCCATTTGTTCACCCATCGTCATGGCAATGACAGTGAGGTCCTGGAGATGCACAGGTCTATCCGGGGCGGGAGTGCCGAGTGCCTGCACACAAACAGGTAAAAAGATAAATAAAAAAACAACAAAAAAAACACCATTCAGCTTTATTTTAATAATATATCCCATCTTATCATCATCTCCATCCTCACTATACATTTAATAACAGTTAATAACTTCATTTTAACGCACTTAACGTTGATATCCTTGATGCGAACAGTGTTTTTTTACCTTGAATGTACATACGTACATACCGTAGCGTGGATGTCTGCTTATTTTGCAACTTGCATGCACACAGAACTGTGTCACATCAGCGTCAAGTAGCTGCACACTCATGAACTCATGAAGGCGAACTCTATTGTCTCATAAACACACATGACACAGCAGATCCTTCTGTGAGGGGATTAGAGAAAACCGCTGCCTGGCTGACCTCAAAGAAGGCAAAGCTCTTTTTGATTAATTTCTTTTCTTTTTTTTTTGTTGCATTTGACGTGGTCACTCTCAGCAGTTGTATACTTTTCCCACATTGTGTTTTTTTTTGTATTTTTTCTTCTCTTGCTTCATGTGCATGACCTCCACCCATGCAACCAGGGGCGTAGGTAGACTCAGCAACACACTCCCCCCCAAAATGCCCCTGTTAGTAAACGGTATCCATAAAGACATGTACAGGTAAGCGTTTGGCGGTAAACGGCAGTTGTTCCGTCGCCCTCCTCTGTTCCCGTCCCGGCCTTTTTCCCCCCAGACTCGTTCTGTGGAGTCGGTGGGCCGTTTTGTTGAAGTGTTCCCAGACCGCTGTGCTGCTTGCTGTGCTTGCTGTGGTCGAGCTGCTTTGTCACGGTGCTGCTTTAACTAACTAAACGGTGTGTGTGTGTGTTGCTTTTCCCTCACACTAAAGGAACATTCCTGTGCTTTTACCTGCTGTAGCCTCTTCATCTTAAAATCTGCATGTAAATACACTGATCATTGATGGGCGAATATCAGAGAAAGTGAGATTTGAATTGCTTTTTTGGTTATAAGAAGGAATAAATACGTCATGTTTCAAAACAGCCAATCTACAGAGAAATGCATACAGCCCATATTCAGGAATTTGTGCGTTTAAACAGGAATTCTGTGAAGTTTTGATGTCCAAACCACACATTCACAATCAGAGGAGAATCTGTTTAATATTAATGAGAGAGAAAATGACCCGTTCTGTCTGGAGCTCCAGGGAACACATGCAAAACCATATTGAGATGATTTTTGGTTCTTAACCTGTTAAAATCCAAAACCTCCTGATGCAGGTTCAGCATTTAGTTTTATTCATATAAATCCCAGTATTAAACCTCAGCTCCAACACTAAATAAAGTGTTTTATCTATAGTAAAACACAATGTTACTGTTACAGCATCAATATATATCATCAATATCCACATAAGAAAATAGTTTAATATAATATCAGTAGTAGGGCTGCAGCTAATTTAGATTTGAGATGTTTATGTGATTATTTAATTGGCTCCTTTATAATCTCATTGTGGTTGTAGAGATATTCCATATTGATTACAATTTATAGCAGGGAAACTGAAAAAAATATTTTCTATTTCATAATTTATTTATCAGGGATATTATTTCAAATAAAACCCATACAAAGTCTATACTATGGGACTTTTAACGTGATGACCACATTGACTAAACATCATGTTAACATTGCGATTGTAACCACGTTAGCATGCTGATATTAGCATTAGCTCAGTAAATACAGCCAGACAGAAACTGATAGGTGGATAATGTCTTCCGTGGCATTTATAATAAAATTCTTATGCTACAAACTACTGTGGGTTGTGTAGTTTTAACGACATATAGAACTTGACCCATATTAGGAACCAAAAGTCAGGATATCTCCTCCTCTGCTGCACCACATGAAAGTGCAATAATTTATCACTGCAGTGCCCCTGAAGGGATGAATGGATAATAATGACTGCTTAGAAATCAGTGTAAATCTTATGCAGCTATGCAAAGAATATGTGAGTTACAGTTAACAAGCTTTAAACATGTAAAACTACCAGTTTCGTCTTTTAACGTTAATCAAAATTGATCTTTAGCATCATAATTTGCACCCCCCCATTTAAAAGAAAAACATAATCTATATGATTTACTGTAATATCTCCTCCCTGACCACATGACCACTGAACAGAAAGACCTGCATAAGCAATTTCCTCCATTTCTCTTTGTTCAGCTTTAATCCATTTTGTGGCACTCCTCCTATACGTTTGATAGATGTAGCTCGGTTTCCTCACTACACGCAACCTCGACGGCTTTAGATCTATAGATTGCGTTATATAATCTGCATTATGCCTAATCTCCCCCCGTGTGTGTGTGTGAGTGTGTGTGTGTGTGTGTGCGTGTGTGTGTGTGTGTTGGGGGGGGTCAATCCACAGGGAGGGCAAAAGGAAAACTCTCTACACTCTTACGTGAATAATTCCTCAGGTCACAGACAGGATGTGTTCATTTGGTCATTTTTTTTTCTTTAACCCATTTAAGCCCGGATTTTTTTCCAAAGATTTCATGCATATAATTATATCAATTGAGTCACTAACAGTCACGTTTTATGTCTATTTCTGCCGTTTTGTACTCTTTCCTTTGCAGAAATTAGCATTTTAATGGCTCTTATAGTTGCCGCTTACACAAAAATAAACCCATAAACAAAAATCTATTTATCCCATGTGCAGAATTATTTTTGGGGGATTATTCTAGTGACTTGAATGATTAAATAGATATATACATGTCAGGATTAAAAAAATCAGAATAATCAAAGTAAATTGACCTTTTTCTGGGAGGGTTTGTCTCAGGAGAAAGGGGCAGGAACGTCATATGAGAGGAAACACTTAGAAACTTAAAAAGTCATGTCAGGAAAAAAAAGCTGTAACATTTCAAAGTATAAAATGACAGTCATAGACTTAAAGGCTCATAGGCTTCAATGGGTTAATGCTGCTTCGTCTCTTTCCGATCATTTCGCACTGATGTGCTCCCCCCTCCGCTGCCTTTTATAGTTTTGTCTCTGCTTATTTTCTGTCAGTTGCATGTGTCATTTTTTTGTTTTTTTCTTTGCCTTCTTTTGCCTTTTTTTTTTTTTTTTTGCACGGCGTACAGCTCCACCCTCCCCGCATGCCTAAAGAGCAAGCCGCCCCACCGGCAGGAAGTGGGCGGCGCCACGCCTCGTAGCATCCTTACACACCGCGTGCTCAGGTTCACTGATGAGGTCACGGTTAGGTAAGAACACACACTTCACACACACATCCCCCCCCCTTACCTTCGTCCTGCCGACCCCCAGAATTTCTTTCCCACTCTTTATGTGGTTCGAAAAACGCACCGTGAAGGCCTTAAAGCGTGCATTAAAAACGGGCCGCTAAACCCTCTAAAGCCCTTGCTGTTAAGGCGTTTGGCCCTGAAAACGTTTTATTTGTGATGTCACACGATCGCACGCGGCCGGCCATCTGTTGGAAGTCGCCATGACGTGATGGAAAAACCACAAACACACAGCTGGGAGCATACGCTGCTCTCCTCATGCACACACTTTAACAAGCGCCCCCCCCCTTCCCTTCCCTCCCCTCCCTCCACTTTCAACCTGGTTCCCATGGCAACCAACCAACCTCCCATATCCGAGCGGTCTATGTGGCCGCGAGGAATGACTGGCTATGATAAATGGAGATGCAGCATCAGAGCCATTACATGTTACTGCACTGTCTGATGGCCTTCCTTCTTCTCTCGTTGTCTCCTCTCCCTCTTTCTCTCTCTGCTCTTTGTTCCCATCACCTTCATAACCCTTCCTTCTTTTATCTGTGTGTGTTTTTTTTTCGTTTCTCTCCGCCTCCCACTCGCTACCTTTTCATTTTTCTCACATTCTTCACCATCTTCTTCTTCTTCCTGGCACGTGTCGTCTCCATCCCTGTTTCTCCTTTGCTTCTCCTTCACCTCTCTCTGCTGCCACGTTCTGGCGGTGCAGCGACCTGCAGCCATCGTTGGACAGAGTGAGGAGTGCCAGCACCACTTGTCTGAGACCAGACACCAACTTTCACTCCCCTGACAGAGACAGGTATTAAAATATATATATATATATATATATAATATATATATACATAATAAAAAGAAGAAGAAAACATACCTGTGTGCACAGCAATCCACATTCATTTACACATTATGATCAATTATTTCTAAATACAGAAACAACACATCACAGACTCTTCGGCCACAGAGTATTTCTGGACTGCATGATTAAATGATTGGACATTTTTGGGGGGTTAGGACGCTGCATGTCTTCACTCCAGTTCATGTCATGTGTTTCATCCACACACAAAGAAACACAAACACATCTTCCTGCAGTTTAGGATGTGCACACTCGGAAAGAGACAGAAAATAAGCCTCTGTTTCCTCAGTCTGAATAATGACTGATGAAGTTATAGAACGTGCAAATGTACATAAATAGCCCAGGGACTTTAGAAGAGTGCATGTTTTGTGTATAGAGTTATATTAGGATTGATAACACTCATGTCTGTATGGTAAACATAATGCTGCAGCCTGTTAGCTTAGCTTAGCACAGGGATTGGAGGTTGGTAATGGATAGCACCATAACTCCACCTGTTATGTTGATGCAAAGAAATGAAATGAGCTTCATGCGTTTATTTGTAGGAGCTTTTTGGTGGATTTTATTAACTTTGAACTGGCTAGCTGCTATTGCTAATGCTAAGCAGCTTCAATCTCTCATCTAACTCTCACAGGAAAGTGACGTCTTGTTTTCAAACTAGTTCCAGCATATTTACCACTTTGTGAGCTTGTTTTTCTTCTCATTCTGCTGAGACATTTTGACTTGATCAAATGATATTAATGATGGCTCCATTTTATTGAGGATGATATGTCTGTCAACATATTAGGTGTCCTTTAACTTTAAAGCAACCTACACCACTTACATTGTAATTGCATTATGAATAGATCCTCTAAGGCAGTGGTTCTCATGACCCTTACATTTACGGAAACTTGACCACGGACCATGTCTCATAAGATTTGTGCTTTAAGATGTTTTCTAAAAGAAAGTGTCAGAAACCCAAGGCCAAAACTACGGAGGACTGAAACTACCATAATCAAGAATAAATAAATAAATAATGACTCAGTACATAAATGAATATACCAGTAAATGTCCATATTTATTTAATTTTCCATTAAAATAATTCATAAAATTATTTTATTTGTGATTATTTTCATATTTATTTGATTTTCTATTTTTTTTAAATGTATTTATTAATTTATTTTGACCTCAAAAAACTTTACAATTTAATTAACGAATTAATTAAACATAAATAATAGGAAATAAATACTACTAATTAAATACGTTAATTTATTTATTTTAAATTATGCCAGTCCTCTCTACAAATGGTCCTACATTTTTTTTATTGTGGAATTATAGTGAAAATGAATAATTCTTTTTCTGGGGACCCCTTGGCACCTCTTCAAGGACCCCTGGGGGTCCCCCAACCACACTTTGAGAACCACTGCTCAAGATCAACATTTGCTGCAGAGCAGCCTCGTATACTAGTCCGTGCATTTTAGAAAATTAATGATAAAAAATGTTTATTAAATTGTTTAAGACATTTTTGACAGTTCCACTGTTAGTGAAAATAAATGATTCCCCTTTTTTTCTGGGGACCCCCTTGCACCTCTTCAAGGACCCTTATGTTGTCCCCGGACCCCACTTTGAGAACCACTGCTCTAAGGGGTCATTATGAACAGGAGGAATAAATATGGCACGGAAAAAAAACACATTTCTGGGCATATGTCTGTTATTTAAAGACAAAATAGTTGAACTTGCCCTTTAAACATCCCAGTAAGCTGCATCAGTGAGTCATCGGGCTGGAACTGGTTCAAACAACAGGAATGCAGTCCTCATTATTAAACTTACGCATTCTACCTGCAGTGTTGAGTCGAACATTTCTCTCACGACTCGGGTTTTAAAGAACTCGCCAGGTAGAGGTGACTTGTCTTTGCCGGATGTTATAAGGTCAAAGTGCATTCACAGCCTCTACTTTACTCTCTAACGACCTCTCCCCGTTGTTGACGCTGCTCCCTCCACCCTCCCGCCCCCTCTAGGTGCTCCAACTCTTTGCCCCGCAAGACTCCCCCAAGCCCCAGGATCTTAGTAGAACATGTGGCCCCTGAGGAGGACAGGTACCAGGCCCGGCCCCCCTTTTAGACCCCCTGCTACAGCTCTGCTTGCCTGCTTATCCCCTCATGATTTTCCACACACTGAAGCCTTTAGCTCACCCTGTAGCTGATAGCCCTGCACAGATCACCACTGTTTCTTTCCTCCTTTTTTTTTCCTGTAAATATTGTGATCTAAGGCTGTGTAATCCTTTTTTTATTTTTAGAATTCTGCACCTGCTCTTTCTGCTGTGCACCTGTTCTGAGTTTCCCTCCACTTCTGGCTTACAAGCACTTTCCTTGCTGTGACATATTTACCGGTTGAAAAAAAAAAAAAGTGCAATCGTTGGCTTTATTGCTTTTTATAAACCGCGAAATCAAAGATGACAGTCTCGACGTCAGCATTGTATCCAACATATCAGGCTATATTCAGTTTTTGGTTTTACCATTTGCCATTCCCCATATCATGTTTGTTTTTCTTCCTCCCCCTCTTTCTCTCTCTCTATCTGTGTGTGTGTTACTGTTAGCCAAAACAGGCAGTGTAGCAATTCATCAAGTCCAAACTGTCTAACGGGCAGCAAAAAAAGCCTGGAGGGCGACAGGTAAGATCATTCACTCACTCATCTTATCTCATTTCTCATCACTGTCACCTCCCTTCCTCTTCTTTTCTCTGGAGTGATGTGTGTTTTTTCTGCACAGCTTGTGCAGAATGTAGAAATGATTTCTAGCTGAAAATTAAAAAGGTTTCCTGCAAACTAATTAATAATAATGAGAATAATCTCAGATAGTATTCATATAGTGATTTTCTAGGACTCAAAAGAGCTCCATTGTTTGTGAAAAGGCTGATGTATTTAATTTTTATATTTGCTCAACAGGTACTTTTTGTTTGTTTTGTGTGCATGTATTATTCACTACTGGATGATTTACTTAGTGTTTGGTGGTGGTTTTCATGAAGCTACATCCACTAATAAACCTCCACCTGTTAAAGGAATAGTTTGACATTTTGGGAAAAAAGGGTGGGATACCCCTCTCATATCTGTGCACTACAGGATCATCTCAAATAGATAGAATACTGCGTGAAACTCACATATTATATAGATTCATTACACATAGAGTGAACATTTCAGGCCTTTATTTCTTGCAATTTTGAGGTTTGGCCTATAGATGATAGAACCATTTCACAATAGTCTAATTACTGTAATTTACAGACTATTAACCCCTTGACCTCCAGCCCTTTTTTATGTTTAGGACATCCCTATAGTCAGTAGGGTATGTCTCTGGAATAAACACAGAGATGTTGGTCGACACTAAACGACCATTTATTGATCTCAAATAAACATTTTCATCCCAAAACAGCAACAAAAAAACACATTTTTTGTTAGTCGCTGCAAACAAGCGACTTTTTACTGTAGTGTTTTTTGGCTGCTAGTTTACTGAGTTTTTGTCATAAAGCTACACTGATGGTACCGTTGGACTCGTCACAGTCTCAGCTTTTATATGAGATGTCATTTGTTTGTATAACATGAAGTATCAGAGCGCTAGCTATCAAAATGTGGCGAGTGGGTCGGCTTTATGATCGTATACCGATTTTCATATTTGTTAATTAATTAGCTTGGTGTTGGAGTTGTGTTTGGTGTGTGTAAATATGACTTATATGTGCTTGTAGTGGAGTTTCTCCTCTTTTATTTGATGTATAGCTTCACTATATTTGTACATGATTAGTGGAGCAATCTCTGGAGTTTAACGGGTTAAGTGCACATGAATTTAGCTAAATTTAGCCATGAAAACAAACGTGTACATATAAAGGCCATGTTTGACTATAAGTATGTTAGGATAGAAAAAGGAAACAATAGGAAATACCCTGCTGCTTTTTCTGGACTTTTAATGCTGTCCAAAGGTCCATGTACAAACCCCAAACAGTCCAAATCAGAAATGAATCAAACAATAAATCAAAAACCAAGACGTTACTGAACCAGGTAAACTAACAGAGCTGATACAAACAGTGAAATCTTATTATATATTGAGTAGAATTATCTTATTCCACTGGAGGATCATTTATATTATTGCATTTTTCTTGATTTTAGACAAATTCATCTTTTTTTTAAAGAACAAGAAAGATTTTAAAATGAAAATGCATTAGGAAAAAGCTAAATTATCTGCCAGTAGAATAAGATAATTCCACTCAAAAATGAACTATTTGTACCAAAAACAAGATATTTTCAGCCGTTAAGATTTCAGTAACTTCCCCAAAATATCAAACTATTCCTTTAACCTCTTTTCATCATGGACTCCTGCACTGGGCCCCTGAAAATCACAGTTTTATTTGATTTATGCTGTATTAAGGTTTTATACTTTAATTTTTGTTGTTTTTACTTGCTGACGGCAGTCGCATCCAGCCCACCTCTATCCTGAGGGGCAGTAGAGGGAGAGGGGGCCCTCTGAGGCCCTTTGGCCAGACGGCCCTGGCCGGGTCCTGTCCTAACTCACCACGGCCAGACAGGTGCATGCTATCACCACCACATGTTTCATTCCCTCTGTGTTAACACTGAGTGTAGAAACGCTGTATGTGTCCAAGATCATCATCATCATCATCATCATGTCCCACGATGATGAACCAGTTCACTGTTCAGACATGGAAGCATCAATCAGCAGTAATACATGGTCCATGTACGTTTTGGTCAGTTTGATATATTTTCAAAATAAAACAAAATAACAGATCAGTCTAGTTGATATTTCCTTTTCAAAATAAAATAGAGTATCGGAAGTTTTTGTGTTATTTTGTTTTTTTGTTTTAAAATGAAATCATAAAAACTGAAATTGAAAAAGTGGTGTAAGTTAAGTTTAACAACTTCAAAATAAAACAATTTTTTACTATTGGTCCATGTACCTTTTATCAGTTTGATATTTCCCTTTCAAAATAAAATGAAATTTTGGAAATAAGACCTGACAGTTTGATATTTCCTTTTCAAAATAAAATGACATTTTGGAAATAAGACCAGTCAGTTTGATACTTCCTCTTCAAAATAAAACAAAATAACAGATCAGTCTAGTTGATATTTCCTTTTCAAAATAAAATAGAGTATCGGAAGTTTTTGTGTTATTTTGTTTTTTTGTTTTAAAATGAAATCATAAAAACTGAAATTGAAAAAGTGGTGTAAGTTAAGTTTAACAACTTCAAAATAAAACAATTTTTTATTATTGGTTCATGTACCTTTTATCAGTTTGATATTTCCCTTTCAAAATAAAATGAAGTTTTGGAAATACGACCTGTCAGTTTGAGATTTCCTTTTCAAAATAAAATTTTGGGAATATGACCTGTCAGTTTGATACTTCCTTTTCAAAATAAAACAAAATAACAGATCAGTCTAGTTGATATTTCCTTTTCAAAATAAAATAGAGTATCGGAAGTTTTTGTGTTATTTTGTTTTTTGTCTTAAAATGAAGTCACAAAAATTTAAATTGGAAAAAAGGTGTAAGTTAAGTGTAACAACTTCAAAATAAAACAAGTTTTTATTATTGGTCCATGTACCTTTTATCAGTTTGATATTTCCCTTTCAAAATAAAATGAAATTTTGGAAATATGACCTGTCAGTTTGATATTTCCTTTTCAAAATAAAATGAAATTTTGGAAATACGACCTGTCAAGTTGGATATTTCCTTTTCAAAATAAAATTTTATTTTGGAAATCCGACCTGTCAGTTTGATATTTTCTTTTCAAAATAAAATTTAGGAAATAACACCTGTAAACTTCTTTCAAAACCAAAAATAAAACATCTAAAGTATTTTCGATATCCCTTTTTATTTTGAAAGTGAAATATCAAACTGACACGTCTTGTGTCTGTTATTTCGTTTTATTTTGAAAACGAAATCTCAACCTGACAAAAGGTACAGGGACCATATATGATGCATTGTTGAGGGCTGTATTGCTGCAAATATTTAAAATCGACGTTGGGACATGTATAAATCCTGGAATACTATCCATACTGGATGTAGACACACTCCTCCTTTACTTCTCCTGCACTTTGACTGGTGACTGTGATCCTTCCCTCTTCCTCTCTTAGTTTGTGATCCAGTTTTGGGCTGCACCTCGATAAGCGATGGATGGATTTATTAATATGTCAGTATTTCTTCTTTCCCGTCTCTTTGTGGCTTCCTGTTTCTGTCGGACAGAGCACACCCTCACGGCCCTTCTTCTCCGACGGGGACTCCCTCATCAGGTCGCAGGGGCAGGCAGCTGCCACAGCTCCCTGCAAAGAGCAGCAGCATCAAGCAAGGTACGACTTTCTGTAAGAATAGAGGCTGGAGTCCAGAGAGGGAGGAGGGCAGAATGGAGTCAGAGGGTAAATAACCTGTTAAAATGTAAATCCTCCTGATCCAGGTGCAGCTTTGAGTTTTTTTCATAAATCCCAGTATTAAACCTCAGCTCCAACACTAAATAAAGTATTTTACATCAATGTTACTGTTCCAGCATCAATATATATCATCAATATCCACATCATCAATACAATAATTAATAGTTTAATATAATATCAGTAGTAGAGACTATTTAGATATTTAATTTGTGTGATTATTTAATTGTCTCCTTTATAATAAACATCTTACAGAATATATTCTTCATGTTCTGGAGTGATCCTCAGTGGGATTTATATCATTTTATGGGCAAATAATTGAATAATGAATAAAGTTTGGTATTGTTTTAGGTTTTAAATAAGTATAGTAATACTCAGTAAAGTATTTTTATCTGTAGTAAAACAGAATTTTAGTTTTTGTTTTCCAATATTCTAACTATATTTTCTCTATAACATCAACATAAATAGATTCTGACTCTTCTGTAGTCACCTCACATGTTGTAGATTTATTTTAATTCCAGGTTTAAGTTCAATAATCTTTGTGTTTGTGGAGATATTCAACATTTATTATCATTTATAGCAGGAAAACTGAAAAACAGGTGAAAATATTTTGTTTTTGGTACAATATTGAGTAGAATTATCTTATTAAACTGGTAGATAATTTACTTTATTTCATGTTTGTTTCCTTCATTTTAATCAATTTAATCTTTTTTTAAAGAAAATGTGTTGTTATATTTTAAAAACAAGACCAAATTGACCCAAACACAGAAAAAAAACTTGAAAAAAGATAAATGATCAGAAAGTAGTTTAAATATTGGACTAATTGGACCAAAAACAAGATATTTCACCTGTTAAGATGTCAGTTTTTCAGTGTGTGAAGACTAGGAGGTAATTATTTAATGTATTTTACTTTACTTTTAACCCAACCTGAGACCTCAGTGTGTTTTATTGTTTTATGTATTTTTTATTTTAATTATTTAGTTGTTCTTGCTGTTGCTTTATGCCTGTGTATGTTTGTTTCAGCTGTGGTTGTTTTAAAGCGCTTTATAAATAAAGTTGGAGTTTATAGAGAAGTAGAAGGGGCATAAAAATACCATGAACACAAATCATTTCAAAAGGACAGCAGTGAGCTGATAGGCTAACACTGATCAGCTGACATCTCAGTCCAAATTATGAGTGAATGCCATTATCAGCCAATCTAAAACCACTTTAATGGTTATTCACTTAACTTATACTGTGATTTCTGCTCCTTTCTGACACTGATGCACCATCGCTGCACATCACGCTCCATCTAGTGTCCAGAACCAGATGCTGCATCTCAAGGAGATTCCCTGTCATCTTTCATTGAAAGCAAACTTCTGTTTTGTGTTTTTTAGTAGATTTGTATAGTTGTATAACAAAGAAAAAAAACTTAATCATGTCTCGATGTCACACGAGTAAGAATCTAAACCCAGAAGAAGAAACAATCATGTAGAATTAAAAAGAAAATACTCAATACCTCATATAGAGTATTGAGTCACAATTCTCAATTATGAATACAATTTCATAATTATAATAATTTCACAATAAATGAATAGCAGATCAAATGCAAGGCCTTGGAATTCAATACATTTTATACAGGATTGCAAGTGATTGCAATAAAGTTCCTCTTTAACCCTCCTGTTCTGTTATGGGTCAAATTGACCCATTTTAAAGTTTGAAGATCCAGGATAAATAGTTCAAATTTAGTTTTATTTTAGGATGAAACGTCTTCATCTTCAGCCTTAATTAGCGTAATCAACGTATGAAATGAAAATGGTTCATACTGATCAGGACCCAGCATCAAACTAGAGGTTAAAGCCTGTCAGAAATGTCCGAATATTTATTTCTTTGCAACTTTGAGACATATTAAACACACAAAAACTAAATTTAAGTGCAAAATATGTTGAGACCATTGTACTAAATACCGATAGAATAGTCAACAATAAAGTTAATAATGAAATATTAACAATCCTTTTTAGGATTTTTTCAGTTTCGGACGTCTTTTCCACCATTGCTGTTGCTGAGAAATGAACATAACAGGAGGGTTAATGTATTCAATGTGTTTTTTCTAATATTAACTTTTATCCCCGTCTCAAAACCCTCCTCAATGTCAACATTACGGCTTGTTAATTTCATTTTCTGTGTGTGCCAGCCCTTGCAGTAGAGGAGCGAGCCCGACACGTGCAGATGAAAGTACATCCCTACCGGCCTTCAGCCTCCCACGACCCCGAGACGGACCTCAAGACCAAACGGGAGGTCGGCATCTCTTCCCTCTGAAGTCCTTCCAGCTGTAAAGCTCCGTTAACGGCGAGTGTTGACTGGCCTCTTTCTCCCTTTTCTCTCCGTAGATGTACGCAGAGCAGAGGCGCAGCAGCGACAACATGTCGGCCAGATCGTCAGACAGCGAATTGAGCGACATGTCGGCTCTCTCCCGTGCCAGCAGTGCCTCCCGCCTCAGTAGCACCAGCTACATGTCGATCCAATCAGAACGACCCGGGGGACGCCTCAGGTCAGTCGTCGCTGGCTAGTCTAGATGTTCTACTGAAGAGGTAACCTGCTTAAATCCAAAAAATAAACCTGATACAGCAGCAGAATTAAGTTTTATTCATAAATCCCAGTAAAAACCTCAGCTCCAACACTAAATAAAGTATTTTACATCAATGTTACTGTTCCAGCATCAATATATATCATCAATATCCACATCATCAATACAATAAGAAAATAGTTTAATATAATATCAGTAGTAGAGACTATTTAGATATTTAATTTGTGTGATTATTTAATTGTCTCCTTTATAATAAACATCTTACAGAATATATTCTTCATGTTCTGGAATGATCCTCAGTGGGATTTATATCAATTTATGGATAAATAATTGATCTTTGTATTAATTCTTGAACTCTGTATTGCAGATAATTTAACCTATTTTAAGGTTTTTTCCCTGTTTTGGGTCAGTTTGGTCTTGTTTTAAATTATTAAGGTACAAATAAAGTATTTTTATTTGTAGTAAAAGACAATATTCTAACTATATTTTCTCTATAACAGCAACATAAATAGATTCTGACTCTTCTGTAGTCACCTCACATGTTGTAGATTTATTTTAATTCCAGGTTTAAGTCCAATAACCTTTGTGTTTGTAGAGATATTCAACATTTATTATCATTTATAGCAGGAAAACTGATAAAATAGACCTGGGACTAAAGTGGTTAAAACCACAAATACATTTTATTGGATATTGAATATGGATATTCTTTCAATTTCACTTATCGTATTAATATATTATTATCATTGAACTTGAATAATTTAGCTTATTTTAAGTATTTTTTTACTTGATTTTGATTTTTTTTTTGCAATATTCTAGCTTCTATTCTAGCAGCAACATAAATTAATTCTGACTCTGATGTTGTAGATTTATTTTGATTCCAGGTTTAAGTCCAATAACCTTTGTGTTTGTAGAGATATTCAACATTTATTATCATTTATAGCACGAAAACCGGAAAATAAACCTTGGGTTTAAGTGGTTAAAACAACTGTCAGCCTGACCATTCTCTTTAATTTAACATTTTGTTTGTTTAATGCATGCTGATCACTTGTGTGTCTTTCTTTTTTTTCTGCATGCCAACCGCTGCATGTTTCTGTTCACACACACACACACACACACACACACACACATAAAACAACGAACGGTGGAATCAAAAATTAAACCGACCTCAGGTCCAAGTCTTTAGAGGAGGAGAAGAAGGACAGGAGGATATCGTGGGGGGTGAATGGCGAGGAGGACAGGAGGAAGGAGGCGGGAAAGAGACGTTTCTCTGAGGAGTTGAAACGCAGGAGGCACACGGTAGCTGGAGACACCAGGGAGTCCAGGTAAAGATCGATAGATCCCAAATGGTGAATTCACCCACGGTAGCAGATCATCCATCTTCTCGCTGTGCAGGAGTCCTCAGTCGCCTGTTTCCTCTGAGACAGCAGCCAGTTACAGAAACTTTTTAACGGCGGCGAGTACAGACTATAGATTCCTTATTGATCGCTACCAGAGGGTTGTTTTTGGTTTGCTGGGAGAGGTCAGAGGTCAAGTCAGCGTCCTGCTAAAGCACATTCGAGCAGGGTGGACACTTTTGAACTTGAAGCTCCTTATTAAAGGAAGCTGCTTGTTTCTTTAGTAATGAGTTAGTATATTCACATTCAGCATCTTGGGTCATTTGATTATATTTTGGACCCATTCACTCATTCAAAAACATCTCATTTTAGTCTATGTAGAATTATCTTATTCCACTGGCAGATCATTTTGTCAATTTCAAGTTTTTTTTCCTGATTTGTGTTAATTTGGTCTTGTTTTAAGAAAGAATTCAACAGAAAAAATGTTTCCTGTAAGTAAAATGACTCAAATCATCGCCGTCAGTTGTTTCCAGATTTCTATATCTAGAAAATAAGCAAATTCTTAGATAAATTCTTAATTAAATTAAATTAAAAAATTATTATTATTAAGGATGGTAATAACTACTTAATGCAAACAAAACGTCTGAAAAAAGAAATCAAGCTGAACGGAAACTAACGTAGAGCTGAAATACACATTTAAAAAGTCATAGTTTTAAAAAATCACCACTTTCCTCTTTTACACACACACACACACACACATACACACACACACACACACCAGGTCCCAGGCTGGCCAGTCGCTGTGTGCTGACAGGGACAAACGAGCCTCTCCCAGTGTTCCTGAGCCGGCCGGCCGCTGATGTAGTGCAGCTTATTAGCAGCTAATGTATTGAGGTCTGGGAGGAGCAGAGAAAAGGGCTCAGTTCTTTATGGCCTCAACACAGATCAATCCCTATAGAGTGTTATAGTGTTATAAAAGTGCAGCCCCAACGGCCTTTGACACACTTTCTGCAGAGAGATCGGCAGCGTGTTTGCTCGTGTTATAGACAAGGAAAATTATTTTCTCTCGTTGAACATTTGTCGATTATAAACAAGTCAAGCATGACTTTGTCCTGCAAGAAATTAAATCTTAACTAGTGAGAATATCTCATTTTTGTTACATTAGGTCCAATATTGAGTGGAATTATCCTAAAATATCCATTCCATTGGCAAATCATTTTAAAAATTGAAATAAGCTAAATTATTTTACAATGGAATAAGATCATTCAGTATCTAATTGTTCTAAAACCAAGATATTTTTACCTGATAAGATTTAGCTTTTTTTGCAGCGTGCTATGAGGCTTTTAACAATGTCCCACACAATTTTAAAACCTAGCTGCAAGAATTTGTTCTTATTCAGTCATAAAAGTTTCAGTTTATCCCAAAAGGTCAAAAAGAAAATTGGGAACTCTTGGGACTCTTATATTTATACACTTCGGGATGGGAATTGAATTTACGATACAATTCTTTGTCGATTCTCTTATCAACTCTAATTTCGGAAAATTCTCCTTTTTAAAAGGATGCATGAGCTGACTATGCACTCAAAAAGAACTATAAAGAAAGATAAATGCTGTCAAATACGACGGAACAGTGCAATCTGAAAATACAATGAAGAATTAACAATTCTTTTGCAGAAAAATAAGCATGTCTTCTTTTTCAGGAAGTGTAGAGGTGATAGCTGCTGCTGCAGCTGCTGCTGGTTGAGATGCGTCAAAAACACGACGCTCCATTAATGTTATTCCATGTTTGTGCATATTTAGCGTGTTCCCGACGCTTTTATGTCCATTTTGCATGGACTGCGTCTGTTGCCATCACCAACGTGACGTAGATTCATGCTGGTTGGAACCGATAAGAGAATCCTTAGATAAACTGCCAAAGATTCCATGGAATTGAAACACACGGAACTGGTTCTCTACAGGAACCGGTTCTCGATTCCCATCCCTCTATATGCTATATGCTGCAGCATTTAGATTTTCCTGATTTGGAACTAAGCCTAAACCAAAAAGAACAGAACCAAACATACAGAAAAGATACATGAAAACATAGAAAAAGTCAAAGAATATGCAGGAATATACAGATATGCACATGCAGACTGCATCTATATAGATTTTACATATCTTCTTACGTCCATATTCAGTATATGAACAAATATAATCCAAATTAACATGATATTAACTCAAAAAAGACAAAAGGCATCTCCATTCTTTCTATTCTTTAGGTGGTTTTGTGGTTAAATGAGGTCATACTTCCAGTCCTTCATAGGATGTTAAATGTCTGTGTCACTGACCATTTATAAAAACGCTTGGTCAGTTTTAGAACGCCCGAAATGTAGCTCATCTATAATTCAGACAGAGGGTCAGTTCTTTATGGAGATGGAGTATGAATTAGTAATCTATTGATGCACCAGGACTGCTGGCCTCAGGTCAGTCGTCACTCATAGTGGGACAGTAACATCTGTATTCTGTGGATCCAGCACAGTTTAACAGCAACATCTGGAGCCGATCGAGTACATGTATGAGTACAGATGAGCAGAAATAGAGGCAGCAGTGAAATGTGGTGTGAAAGTACCTTAGGATCATAAGAATCTTCTATAATTATAATAATGTTGGTGTGTAAATGTACATTACTAAGATCAATGAATCCAAATAAACAGGTATCAAATCTAAAAATCCATTTGCTTTATGCATATCAAGATTTTAGTGGCAAATTATGCACATTTTTATTAAAAAAAGCAACATTTTCAAGGAAATAATAGCTGAATGTGCAATATAAGAAGTATTTTAGATGTAAAGTTATTAAAGTGATGAGATGGAAAATTCTTACCTATATTTACAGTTGACAAGTTTTATTATGAAGACAAACGTTACCAATCAACAGTATTTTTATGGATGTTTATCTAAATGTGAAAAGTTCTGGGCTTCAGTGTATTTAGTGTATTTTTGGCGGCCATTTCTCTCTCTGGATGAATTTATTCCTATGATCCTAAGGTATTTTTACACCAAAGCAGACATTTGTGTCACAACTTGCAGTAAAAACACATTCCACATTCCTCAACTATTCCAACTATATCTTCATTGTTTCCTAATTGACTCTTTCTTCATCAATTTAAAAGTAATTGATTGAACTTTACATAAATGCATGTCAATATCCTTTTAGTTGTCATTTTCATTATATAGTTGCCTTGTTTTCTGTGTCTGTGCCTCCACCTGCATGTCCCAGAACCCTCCTTTCATGCATCCTGTGCTGTGACTGCCTGGACCCGCTCCATCCTCCGAGCCCGGACCCTTCCCTCCCGTCCTTCCCGTCCCGCCCTTCCCTCACCCCCCTGCAGGGGGTGGTGGAGAGGCCTCAGACCACCCTCCCCCTTCCTGGCTGTTCCCAGTGGACTGTGGCTGTCAGAGGTCTACAGGGAGTAGATGTTATAGGGGACGGGGGCAGCGTAGCTGGGCTCTCCTGCAGCACTTTGACCCCCTCCGAGGGCACGGACATGCGGCGGCTCCTCCGGGTACCGGAGAGCCGGCGGCGGCGAGCGCTGGGCGGTTTCTGCCCTCGTGTAGCGGCTCGTTTCAGAAGAATGAACCCGAACACGTAGAGCGGCGTTAACGTCGTCAGACGAGACAAAATCGACGGCCTTAACCACGAGCTGTGACGAAATTAACACACGCTTTTTGTTGACAAGACAAAATCTAAACTAAAACTTTGAAATTCCCCATCAAATGTCAATCATCAATGTTTTATTTTTTCTTTTGCAAATTCCATGCAATAATATCGTCTCCTGGACAGTTGCTATTATTTTTAACAGCGGTTATCGGTGCCCAGCACTGCCTCCTAGAGGAAATATCTCGTATTGCGCACCGCAACATAAAAGACTGACATAATTAACACATGTAGGGTATGAATGGGTCGTAAAGCGTCTAAATTCTGATCACACTATCCAGGTTTGTTAATTTAACTACGAGAAGTCCAACTCAGTCTGTTTTCAAACTGACTGAGGTGTATACATGCATTTTAAAAATCCCACTATCGATTAACACAATCATTTTCTTGAGTGTCATTTGAGGAATAATGTCAAAACTGTCCTGTGGTGTAACCCTAAACACTTGGAACCAGATAGTTTAACTGTTTAAAAAGGTTTAAAGGTTTTTTTGGTTACACCATTTGAGTTTGTGTCAAAAAATCATGATTTTTTTGTAAAAAAAAATGATACCAATGGACTTTTAAATGATAAGAAAGCAACATGTCCTGTGAGACCTGTTTAATGATTTTTAAAACTGTATTTTAAATTAAAAGTACTGACTGATAGAATGTGTCCACTCATTCCCCTTTTCTTCTATATTTCTGTGACGCTGTAAACACCACCAGTCAAAAGTTTTAGAACACCTTGATTTTTCAGTTTTTACTGAAATTTGCATAGTTTAATGTTTGATCTGACAGCCCAGAGGTACGATGTGGGGTCTTTCAAGACTTCATTTACAGCAGTGTTCAAAATAACATCAGTCCAATGAAACTAATCAGAACTAATAAACAGACCCAGCATTCATGATATGCTCACACTTCAGGGTGTGACATTGGGAAATTAGTGGAAAGGGGTGTGATAAAAAAAAAAAAATTGCAGTGTTTTTGCTTTTATTGCTTCACATCTGTGTGTAGCAATAAAACATATAATAAAAACGTAATTAATGTAGTTAGTCACAGTGGATTGCTGTTATTTTAAACACTACTGTATGTCCATTACTGCAGAAAAGCTGTAAGTTGTGTAAGTATTGGTGCACTCTGTATATATATATATATATATATATATATATATATATATATATATATATATATATATATATATATATAGGGGTCTAACCCAAGGCCCGGGGACCAAATCTGGGCCACCTCCTCATTTTCTGTGGCCCCTCTAGAGCTTCACAGACTTGTGTGATTTATTGAGAGATGGGAAAGTGAATAAATGTTAGAAATTAACAGAGACACGCTGGTCACGTTGTCTTTGTACGACTTTGTTAAAGGAGTTTTTTAAAAACAGGAAAGTTTCTGTTTTTTTAGCATAGCAACACAAAACCATAGATTCCAATCTTTGAAAAATCCATTAAATAAATGAAATCGTTAATAGTGGTTATCAGCATATTCTCTAGATATCTGTGATGATTTTACATGTTTTGCTGCAGCATTTTTAAAAACAATAAAACATTATTTTTGCATCAGAATATGTTTAAATTCTGTTTTAAATACGTTGCAAATTGTCACCAGCACTATTATGAATGGAGAGGCAATTATCTAATAATAATAACAAGTAGAAACATATATGTGATCTTTATAATTGGCCCAGAACACTGATGTGGCCTCGGGATGAAACTGAGTTTGACTCCCCTGCTATAAGGAATTCATTAAACTACTTAAGTTTAAATAAAAATGTAAAAATGTGTGTTCTAAAGCTTTTGAGTGGTAGTATATATAATTAAACATCAACCACACCCAGTCGTGTTCCTGTTGCTGAACCGCTGTGTTTATCAGTGTGAAGTGAAGGTATAATCACACCAGTATATCCGGTTTGTCCCATCTCCAGTCGGCAGATGCGAGCGTCGGCGGGCAGCAGCATGCTGAAGAGCTCCAGCGTGAGCGGGGAGATCTACACCCAGGAGCGCACCGACGGCAGCCAATCAGACACGGCGCTGGGGACGGTGGGCGGCGGCAGCAAGAAGAGACGCTCCAGCCTTAGCGCGAGGGTGGTGGCCATCGTCGGGAGCCGCAGCCGCAGCACCTCGCAGATCAACGACCCAGGTCAGTTGCTACGGTAACCTAAAAAAATAAAGGTCAAATATGAGATGAATGTGGCACATTCTCATTATTATATACACACAGTGAACAGTGTCATGTGACAGATGATGATGGTCTGATGTGGATTATGTTGCTGTAGATCATGGGGTTCTGCTTAGCTCTAGAGCTCTAGTCCTAGAAAAGACCCAGACATCAAGCTTCATCCATGCTGATATACAGACGGGGGTTAATTAACCAGAGAAACTTGGTTGGAGCAACTTTGATCCAGAGATCCATCTATACCTGCTTATTCCTCATTAGGGTCACATGGTCTGCTGGAGCCAATCCCAGCACGTTACAGTGAGAGGCAGGGATACACCCCAGATGGTCTCCAGCCAATCGTGGGGCACACACACACCATTCACTCACACACTCACACCTACGGGTAATTTAGAGTCTCCAATTAACCTCAGCATGTGTTTGGACTGTGGGAGGAAGCCGGAGTACCTGGTGAAAACCCACACAGACACAGGGAGAACATGCAAACTCCACACAGAAAGGTCCCAGACCCAGGACCAAGGAGGTCTTGAACCTGTGACCTTCTTGTTGTGAGGCAACAGCGCTAACCCCTGCGCCACCGTGTCATTTGATTAAGATGAGATAAATAAATAAATAAAACTCAGTTTGCTGTAGTTCATCCTATTCACAATGCACTAATTACTACACGTGGGTTTTAATGAGAAAACGTTTTATAGTATGCATTTAATACCTGAAAATATTCACTAAAAATCAATGAATAGACTTTTTAGTGTTCTGTTTGCTGTAGTGCATCATATTCACCATGCACTAACTACTACAGGTGGGTTTTAATGAGAAAACGTTTTATAGTATGCATTTAATACCTGAAAATATTCACTAAAATCAATTAATAGACTATTTTTTATCATTTCCTTTGCTGTAGTGCATCATATTCACCATGCACTAACTACTACAGCTGAGGTCTAGGTATTAGGTTTTATATAAATGGTCTTAAAAAGACTTGAAGAAACCTGTTTGTACAGTGCTCCACATTTAAACTAAAAAAGCACCATAGATAATGAGTATTAAGACAAACCTCTGCTACATCCGTGGTGGAAATATGAGGATGATGATGATGTTCGGTGGAGTTTTTTTGGGAACAGCTGAGAGCCGCTTGCAGCTCAGCTCCCAGTCACTCAGCGGAGCCTTGATGGTTCTGAGTCCAGCTCCCATTTAGACTAGGGGAGCGGGTGAAGGGGGGTTTACGATGAAAGCCAAACGCTGTATCCCCCTTCTTCTTTGTAGCAGACATAAAAAGCTATTAGAGAACACTGGGCCTAGAGGGGGTCTCTCGCCCTGATGTATAGAGGAGAGAGAGGCAGTGGAGATGGAAAACAGATCAGGCTTAGCTTGAAAAAAACCTTTCCTGTTCATGATGGATGAGGAGAGCAGACCAGGTAAGGGAGCTTTAGAGTTGTTTAACTCCTGTGTGTTTCTTCACCTGCTGATGAACAGACCTCACACTTTTTTTTTCTCTACCCGACGACTTCCTGTTTCCTGCTTCGGGTGCGACTTTGCATTTCAATCGAGAGACATCACAGAATCCTTAACTGCATTAACTGGGCTGTTTTTTGTGTGATTTTATACTTTATCTATCCACCAGTGAGTGGTTTAAAGTTTAAAGGAATCGTTTTTTAAGCGGAGAAGCTAAACAATCTACTGCTATGGAAGAAGCAAGCAGCCAAACGCATTCTAGCCACCTAAAAGAATCAGTATCTGGTAAAGTGTTTATGCTTTATTTTGAATATTTTCAAGCTTTAAGTTTATTTCATGTCTGTTTTTTCTTGATTCTAGTCAATTTATTCTTTTTTTCTTTAACCAAAATTGACCCAAAACAGGAAAAAAAACTTAGAAAAAACTAAATTATCTGCCAGTGGAATAAGATCATTCTATTGAATTTGAAGAAAATCATGAATGAACTGCAAAATCTGCCCAAAAAAATCATAATTCAGTATTCTCATTTATCTATATTATCTATTTATCTATTTGTGTAATTGATAAATTAAATAAAATAATAATAATCAATTAAAATCATTAATGTATAATCACAGTTGAAGACCTTTCTGTTCAATGCTGCCTACTGCGAATATCATTCTTAATTACTCTTAATTACACTCTTAATTACTCTATACTGTATTTATTTTAAAATTATAAATTTTTTATTATTTTTTTATTTTAATCAACTGTTTTAAATTGTATTGTTCTAAGTTAAAAATTTAAAATTTTAATTCTTAATTTTTATTATTATTTTTTTTATTTTAATAAACTGTTTTAAATCGTATTGTTTAAAGTTAAAAATTTTAAATTTTAATTCTTAATTTTTATTATTTTTTTTATTTTAATCAACTGTTTTAAATCGTATTGTTTAAAGTTAAAAATTTTAAATTTTAATTCTTAATTTTTATTATTTTTTTATTTTAATCAACTGTTTTAAATCGTATTGTTTAAAGTTAAAAATTTTAAATTTTAATTCTTAATTTTTATTATTTTTTTTAATCAACTGTTTTAAATTGTATTGTTTTAAGTTACATTTTTTAATTTTAATTCTTAATTTTTATTATTTTTTTAATTTTAATCAACTGTTTTAAATTGTATTGTTTTAAGTCAAACATTTTAAATTTTAATTCTTAATTTTAATTTTTTTTATTTTAATCAACTGTTTTAAATTGTATTGTTTTAAGTTAAAAATTAAAAATTTTAAGTCTTAATTTTTATTTTATTTTAATCAACTGTTTTAAATTGTATTGTTTTAAGTTAAAAATGTTATATTTTAATTCTTAATTTTTGTTTTTATTTTAATCAACTGTTTTAAATTGTATCTTGATGCTTTTAATGTTTTATGTAAAGCATTTTGAATTACCTTGTTGTTGAAATGTGCTATACAAATAAACCTGCCTTGCCTATAATATATATTTAATATAAAATAATATTATTATTTATTTTATAAATAAATATAAATAATATATTATTTTGATAAATAAAATAATATTTTAAAAAATCCCAAATTGATGGAAGAAAAAGAACAATAATACAATATATAACATAAATTTATGTTTTTTTTAAACATTTTAATCTGGGAAAACAACATATTGGGCCTTTATCTAGTAGATTAATCTGCTTAAATCATTATTTTTCAGGGTTAATGTGTGTTTCTCTTCTTTTCCTCCAGAGGGGAAGAGTAAGAAGGAGAAGGGAGTCCCCATCCAGAGGAGCACAGAGACCGGCATGGCGGTGGAGCTGACCAGGAACATGAGCCGCCAGCCCAGCAGAGAGTCCAACAACGGCAGCATGAACAGCTACAACTCTGAAGGAAAGTCAGTGAAACACTAATCCACTGCTCTGTGTTGTTTTTTGTAATAACTAACCCTCATGGCCTCCTCTCCTTTTTTATTTGTTGGTTATTTAGCCTCTGTTGTACCTTCAGGACATGAATTGTTCTTTTTAGTCAATTTAATTATCTGTTATTATATTATAATAACATAATTCAAATCTATTTGAATTATGTTATTATTTTTTTGCAAAAAACACCAAAATGTATTATTTTCCATTTAGTAAATGGTAGCCTTGGATATGTCACATGGATGGATGGATGGATGGATGGATGGATGGATAGACGGATGGATGGATGGATGGATGGATGGATGGATGGACGGACGGATGGATGGATGGATAGACGGATGGATGGATGGATGGATGGATAGATGGATGGACGGACGGATGGATGGATGGATGGATGGATGGATGGATAGACGGATGGATGGATGGATGGATAGACGGATGGATGGATGGATGGATGGATAGATGGATGGACGGATGGATGGATGGATGGATGGATAGACGGATGGATGGATGGATGGATGGACGGAGGGATGGATGGATGGATAGATAGATGGATGGATGGATGGATGGATGGATAGACGGATGGATGGATGGATGGATGGATAGACGGATGGATAGACGGATGGATGGATGGATGGATGGACGGACGGATGGATGGATGGATAGACGGATGGATGGATGGATAGACGGATGGATGGATGGATGGATAGACGGATGGATGGATGGATGGATAGACGGACGGATGGATGGATGGATGGATGGATAGATAGACGGATGGATGGATGGATGGATAGATGGATGGACGGATGGATGGATGGATAGACGGATGGATGGATGGATGGATGGATGGATGGACGGAGGGATGGATGGATGGATAGATAGATGGATGGATAGACGGATGGATGGATGGATGGATGGATAGACGGATGGATGGATGGATGGATGGATGGATGGATGGATAGACGGATGGATGGATGGATAGATGGATGGATAGACGGATGGATGGATGGATGGATGGATAGACAGATGGATGGATGGATGGACGGATGGATGGACGGATGGATGGATGGATGGATAGACGGATGGATGGATGGATGGATGGATAGACGGATGGATGGATGGATGGATGGACTGATGGATGGATAGATAGATAGATAGATGGACGGACGGACGGATAGATACCTACCCATCTATCTATCTGTCTATCTGTCTATCTATCTGTCTATCTGTCTATCTATCCATCCTAAATAATTCATTTTTGTTGTTGTTTGTGTTTTTTTCAACAATAATAACATAATTCAAATAGATAAGCTGCCATTTAAAGGGTTAAAATCCTGAAAATTAGTGAATATTTAGTAGTAGTTAAGCAGGAAATGAGTTGTTTAAGAGATTTAAAGAATACGAAGCAGAAACAAATATTGAAGTATGATGATTTTATAGCAGATTGTGTTTGGACATTTTTACCACAAAGGATTTAAAAGGCGCAAAACTCAAGGAGGACGTGAGCGTTAAGGTAGAATTCTAGTTAATATTTTCATTTTACATCCGACCCCTTTCTGAAATCTGCTGCTTTTTTTGGTCTTTATGCAAACTTTACACAGTAAAATCCACTAAAACCTGAAGTGAACTTGAGCTGATGTGAAGGATTACAGCACATGGAGGCAGCAGCTGACAGTAAACACAGTGTAATATAATGAGAAAACTGAACTCCAACACAGACGGCCGATCACTAACTTTGACTGAATCAAATTAAGCCCTGTGTTTTTCTCTGATGGATTATGTTGCTCGGGGGATTTTCAGGTTCAGTATAATGAGCATTGAAAGCTCAAAGTGTGAGAACAATGCAAAAGAGAGTTAAGTCCTTAAAGATTCACCTCTGTCATGAAGTTAATTTACAGTCGGGTTCAACATTTCCTAAATGAAAATGTGGAGAAAAATGTCAATTTTTTTAATTGCTTTACAAAAAAAATGGGAAAAATTAATATTAGGCTGTTCAGATAAATAGCACGGTCTGTGTTTTTCTTTATAAAGTCAGATATTTTCCCGGGAATCAAGTTTTTCAGGTTTTTGAGAGCTTCTTCACATCTGTGTTGCATGAAGTCGACGGTGATTTCAACCTCTGAATTTCTTGGTTTTGTCTCAGAAACAGAATTTTTGACATCACCCTACAGGTTTTCACTGGGATTAAGCTTTGGGGATTGGGTCGGCCACTCCACAACTTTAATTTTATTGGTCTGGAACCAACATGCTGCTGGTTTACTGGTGTGTTTTGGGGTCGTTTCAAGGGTATTTCCTCTTCGGCATAAGCCAACATGGCCTCTTCCAGTATTTAGATATAGGCAAACTATTCCTTTGAACAGCCTGATATTCTTTTTTCTCTCTGTAAAGTACTAAAGTTTTTCTTCACATTTTGATTTAGGATATAAAATGAAGTGTTTCCAATGCATTTCAGCCTCACAATTCTTCTGAATTTCTTGGTTTTGCCTCAGAAACAACGTTTTCAATAGTATTAACCTGTTAAACTCCAGCGTCCCCCTGAGATTGCTCCACTAATCATGTACAAATATAGTGAAGCTATACATCAAATTAAACAGGAGAAACTCCACTACAAGCACATATAAGTCATATTTACACACACCAAACACAACTCCAACACCAAGCTAATTCATTAACAAATATGAAAATCGGTATACGATCATAAAGCCAACCCACTCGCCACATTTTGATGGCTAGCGCTCTGATACTTCATGTTATACAAACAAATGACATCTCATATGAAAGCTGAGACTGTGACGAGTCCAACGGTACCATCAGTGTAGCTTTATGACAAAAACTCAGTAAACTAGCAGCCAAAAAACACTAAAGTAAAAAGTCGCACGTTTGAAGCGACAAACAAAAAATGTGTTTTTTTGTTGCTGTTTTGGGATGAAAATGTTTATTTGAGATCAATAAATGGTCGTTTAGTGTCGACCAACATCTCTGTGTTTATTCCAGAGACATACCCTACTGACTATGGG
This sequence comes from Lepturacanthus savala, assembly GCA_030544235.1. NCBI lineage: Eukaryota > Metazoa > Chordata > Actinopteri > Scombriformes > Trichiuridae > Lepturacanthus > Lepturacanthus savala. The sequence goes on along the minus strand of CM060466.1, from coordinate 3,834,285 downwards.
GATGTCCTAAACCTAAAAAAGGGCTGGAGGTCAAGGGGTTAATGGTATTACTTTAATTTTGTTGATCTGGAACCAAGATGCTGCTATTTGTCTTGTTGAAACTCACATTTCAAGGGTATTTCCTCTTCAGCATAATTCAACATGACCTCTGATATAAGCAGATTAGTTGTAAATATGAGTTATATATTTAGTGAACCACAGACACTTTTTCACGTTTTTAAACACACTGCTGTTACTTTGAACACGACTGTATCTGTTATCAGGAAGTGATAGACCAACACAGCTTTATCTCTAACCCTAGAAATGAACCACATGCCCAAATGTGTAGTAGTTGACTGTGTTTTTCTGTGTTTCTGTGTCAGTCTGATGTTCTCTGGTGTGAATCTGGGGGCCAGCAGTCAGTTCAGTGACTTCCTGGATGGTCTGGGACGAGCTCAGCTGGTGGGGCGACAAACGCTGGCTACACCTGCTATAGGTGAGATTCAGGTTGAAAACGATATGTGTATGTGTGTTTTTGATGATGCATTAATTCCTGTTGGTTTTCATGAAAAGGCCTTTGGCTTATTTTACATGGGCTTAATGCTCCATTTGGATTTTCTTGTGAAAACCTGACTTGAAAAAGACTCCAATGTGAACTTTAAAACACACCAAAAGTGCATTACATGCACATCTGAGGACACAACGACGTATACGTGTATATATATCATGCATTAACTATCTGGTGATTTTAAAGTCATCACATTTACAACATATTAGTTTTAAGGAAGAAAAGAGCAGGGTTTTTGGCCGTGGTTGTTGATTTCTTCCCTCTTCCGTCTACTTGAATGCAGAATAGTGACATTTGTCCTCTTGTTGATGACGTGAAGGTTGGATGAACAAGACCCGACCGTTCATACTGAAGTCAAATGTCCAAAAATCAGATATTTATCGGTTTTCAGGTATATCCAAGTGGCCTGGGTCACCTACAGGTCATATAGGGACGAAACAATCTGATATATATATATATATAGAAAGAGAGAGAGACATATACAGATACAGACATATAGGTCAGATAAGTTTAAACCAAACAGAAATATGAAAGCAACACTTGTTTTTGCCCTCATTTTTCACGAGTTACGTTCATTTCTTCATTTCTCAGCAATAGAAATGGTCGAAAAGGCGTCCAAACTCAAAGAAAAATCCCTACAAGCATTATTAATATTTCACAATTAACTCCATTGTTGACTATTCTATCAGTATTTAGTAGAATGGTGTTCCTGACCTCTAACAGGTGATGGTTTAATTAGGATAAGTCACTAGATTTTCATAAAAAACGCATGTTCAAACCTTTTTTTAATGTTTCACCACTTGATTACTTTTAATCATGTGTTTCTCTCAACATATTTTACATTTAAATTTAGTTTTTGTGTGTTTAATATGTCTCAAAGTTGCAAAGAAATGAATATTCTGACATTTCTGACAGGCTTTTACCTCTAGTTTGATTCTGGGTCCTGATCAGTATGAACCATTTTCATTTTGATTTCACTAATTGAAGAAGTTTCATCCTGAAAAAAACACTTTTAACTATTTTTCCTTCCTTTCAAACTTCAATTTGACCCGTAACATAACAGGAGGGTTAAATCTGTGATAATAATCTTTTATTTCATGAAAAATGAGAACAAAAATAATTGAATATGAAAACATTTATATTTTTGTGAGAGAGCGAGAGGTGTGTATAGTCATTTTTTGTTGATTTCTCACTTTGGTCCAATCATGTTCTCCTGATCTCCATCTGCTCCTCCAGGTGACATCCAGATCGGTATGATGGAGAAGAAGGGTCAGCTGGAGGTGGAAGTTATCAGAGCGCGAGGACTCGTACAAAAGCCGGGATCCAAATCCCTCCCTGGTAAAGACCTGAAGCCACCATGAGATCTCAGAGCAGCTGACCCCATCACTCCTACTGTCTTTATACTATATCATCTTATGATATACACCCCACACGCCCAGTAGATACACCAGGCCCCAGCTTTGCTTCTTATACGGCTATAACCAGGTGTGAGATCTGATCTGGGTCATACTGCTCCCCACTAATGTCTTTTTTATTGTTTTTCAGCTCCATACGTCAAGGTCTATCTGCTGAATAATGGAGCATACGTAGCCAAAAAGAAAACCAAGATTGCACGGAAAACACTTGACCCACTGTACCAGCAAGCACTGCTATTCGAGGAAAGCCCACAGGGTAAAGTCTTACAGGTGAGGAGGAAGATATATGTCTTCATCACAATCTGAGATGGGTTTTTTTCTTCCTCCAGGAAGATTTAACCTGTTAAAATCCCAAACCCCCAGATACAGCAGCAGAATGAAGTTTTATTCCTAAATCCCAGTAAAAACCTCAGCTCTAACACTAAATACAGTATTTTACATCCATGTTACTGTTCCAGCATCAATATATATCATCAATATCCACATCATCAATACAATAAGAACATAGTTTAATATAATATCAGTAGTAGAGACTATTTAGATATTTAATGTAGATTTGAGCTGTTTGTGTGATTATTTAATTGGCTGCTTTTTAAACATCTTACAGAATATATTCTCCATGTTCTATAATTGTGATTTCTATGATTTTATGGAAAATAGTTGATCTTTAAAGTCTAATATTATATAATATCAGTGGTTCTTATATTTTATATTAAGGTTTCAGAAACACAAGGCCAAAATTATGGAAGTTTGAAACTTCCATAAATAAAATAAAAAAAAATAAAAATAATGACTCAGAACATAAATAAATATATCAGTAAATGTCCATATTTATACAATTTTACATTGAATTAATTCATAAAATAAATTTGCATATTTTTTCTATTTGATTTTCCATTTTATTTATTATTTTTTAATGTATTTATTTATTCACCCTCTCACTCACCCTATTCATTTTCACCTCAATATATAGAACGGAAAATACAATTTGAAATTAAATAAATTCATGTGCCAATGGAAAATAATACATTAAAATACTAATAAATTAAATACTAATACTTTATTTATTTATTTTAAATTATGGCAATCGTCTATAAAAATGGTCCTACATTCTATCATTGTGAAACCTCTTCGAGGACCCCTGGGGGTCCCCGGACCTCACTTTGAGAACCACTTCTTTAAATAAACACTCTAAATAATTGATCTTTGAACTCTTATGACAATTCTGTTCTTATCTTATTAATCATTGAACTTTGGATTGCAGATAATTTAGATTATTTCAAGTTTTTTTCCTGATTTGGTCCAGTTTGTTCTTGTTTTAAACAGATATTCTAACTATATTTGCTCTATAACAGCAACATAAATAGATTCTGACTCTTCTGTAGTCACCTCACATGTTGTAGATTTATTTAATTCCAGGTTTAAGTCCAATAACCTTTGTGTTTGTAGAGATATTCAACATTTATTATCATTTATAGCAGGAAAACTGACAAATAAACCTGGGTTTCTTTGCTCCTTCAGGTGATTGTATGGGGAGACTACGGCCGCATGGACCATAAAAGCTTCATGGGAGTTGCACAAATCCTCTTGGAGGAACTGGACTTATCAAGCACAGTAATCGGTTGGTACAAGTTGTTCCCGCCTTCCTCCTTGGTGGATCCGACGCTCGCCTCCCTAACACGGCGAGCCTCCCAGTCCTCTCTGGACAGCTCCTCCGGACCGGCCGGGGTCCGATCCTAGTGGACCAACACGTCACAAAAAAAAACAAACTAAAAACTCATAAAAACGTACTGTAGAGAGAAACGAAAAAAGAAAAAAAAAAACACACAAAAAAGAGGCGAAAAACGTAGAACAACAACAATCAGAAACAGTCACAACGAGAAAGCTTTGTTGAGATCTGACAATCACTCCTGTCGCGGTTTAGTTTCGTCTCGTTCTAGGGAGCGCCACGTTTTCAGTGTTTCATATCCATCCGAGGAGAAAAGAAGTCGTTTTTTTTCTCACGTGTGTACGCCGTCGACCTCGACGAACAAACATGCAGTAAAAGCTCTGGAGACGGGTAACGACCAAGAAGAAGCAGCAGCAGCAGCAGCAACAGCAGCAGAAGAAATGTACGCTAGCGTCGGAATGTACGAGACTCCGAGACGAGAGGCCATCGCCCTCCACGACTGCAGGGGGCGCTGTCGCGTCCTCTCTCTCTCTCTCTCTTTCTCTCTGCAGTGGCCTCCTCCTCCAGGAAAAAAAATAAAATAAAAATAACCCGACAGACTGCCGGCACCCCAGGGTGCACCCCCCCCCTTAGCGTGGGTCTATTCAGTCTGGAAGCACAGGGCCTTCTTCTGGTGCCTAGACCTCGGAGCCGCATCCTCTCCTCAAGAAAGATTCCTCTTTTCAACATGTTTACCATGGCTGCTCTTCAAGCCGACACTGTTTTAGTGTGTTTTTTGCTTTTTTTTTTTTTTCCCCTTCGTTATTATCGGCACAAAATGTTTTTACAGTGTGTAAAAGAAACAAAAAATAATAAATGCTCATGTTTGTCAGTCTGGTGTGTGCATGGAGAGAAAAAAAAAACACAAAGAGAGAAAAAACTATTTAATGTCTGCAAGTGTTATGCAGGAAGGGGGGGGGTTGATTGATGAAACATCTTAGATTTTTACACTTGACAGTGAGATTATTGCAGTTTAATTTGTTTTTTTTCCTCGTTCCACTGCTGGCGAGCGTCTTTGTATAGATGTATATTAGGGCCTCCCAGGAGGTAGACCAAGAAATACAAATTTATGTCACTTTGAGATATCACAAAGGGTACAACGTCACTGTTAAAAAAAAAAAAAAAAAAATCCGAAAAAAGTTATTCAGCTTCTCAAGAGCAAGATTTATCGTTCCCTCCCTCCTCCCCCCTCGGCACGTTTAAAGGTTTTTAAACCCAAACTCCTTAAGTTTACGTTAAGTTTGAGATTTCAACACACAAGCACAAAGAGCTTGATTTTTTTACCACAAAAAGTTTAACTTTTTGACAAAAAAAAACAAACAAAAAAAAACATAGTTGGAAAAAAAAAAAAAAAAAAAAAGCAATGATCCCGTCACAGGTTCGGTTCATTTCTTAGAAGCTCATCCTCCCGCTCATCATTTTTTTTTATTTTTTCTGGCATGACTTTTTGGAACACCCCCCTGTTCCAAGCTGCATGCACATTTGTTTTTTTTTTTGTTGTTTTATTTTGTAAAAACAAAAAACAGATTACAGGAGAAAAAAAACAAAAAAAAAACGACAAAAAAACACAGAAGATACTGAACTAGATACGTGTGTTAGTTCCACATACTGTAGGGCCGCTTGTATGTTGCATGCAGTTGTACAGTTTGCTCGTACTTGAATATTAAAGAGATAAAAACCAAGAAGCCATTCCCATTCAACGCGAAAAAGGACATTTTGAACTCAAAACTTGCAGTCGATTCCACACACACGTCCCTCAGTCCGGTGCTGAATGTCTCTCTCAAAAAAGAAAAAAACAAAAAAAAAAAAAACGAAATCCCAAGATTACGTTGATGTCTTTATCCTCCTCCTCCCTCTGGAAGATGTACTGTACTGTACAGTGAGCAGCCCCTCCTACTGTTACCCCACATCATAGTATACCTCCGAGGGGCTGAGACGATGTATGAATAAATATGTAAAAAAAAAAAATCAAATCCACTTATATGGAAATATGAATTATGTTTCAACATAATGATTTCAGATATGCTAACACAAACGTTTAGTTATATAAAGAAATATAAAAAGCAGATGCACAGAGAGTCGTACACTGTAAATATATCAGCAGCCACTCGCTGGGTTTCTTTTGTCATCGGGTTTGGGGGCGATTCACAAAAAAAGGGGCCAAAAAGTGCGTCGTTAGGGACCATGAGGTGGTGGCGACGGGACTCGGGTGGCGAAACGCGGCCGAGCTTTAAAAAGGTGTAAAAACCGCAAGAAAACACAAGAAAAGATAAAAGTCGTCGTCCTGAACACTTCTTTGTGCTTCGAAAAAACCCAAAACGTCTGAACCCTGGCCACGTTCAGTCCCCACTTCAGAAGAGTTTTTTTGTTTTTCAGATTTCCATCGTCCGGTGAAGCTGGTTTATTCCTTTCCTCTCTTTTTTTTTTTTCTTTGTCAGTATTAACAGGAAAAAAAAATCGCTGATTGTTTACAACTTATGTGTTCCACTGAAACAGAAAAAGAGAATTAGAAAAAAAAGTAAAGCATTCACTACAACATTTCTTGTTTGTATAACAGATGTGGCTCAAATGATGTGTATGTTTTATATTTAAAAAAAAAAAGTTCATTTTTATTATTTACAAATAAAAAGAATGTGTGGAAGAAAAGAGGCTCCTTTGCTCGCCTTTATTAAATCATATATTTTCCCTTTTAGCTGGTTTTAATTATATTATCCCTAATGTCAAAAGGTCAGAATGAAAAAAAAATATTTCTTAATGGGATCTGCTGCTGCTGCTGCTGCGTTTGTGGGAAAGCCAATATTTTCCTTACTCCTATAAATGTCCTCGCTCAGAGCTTCACTGTTATATCTCAGCAGAGACATGGAAATAAATGACCAGCTCTAAAAACTACAAACGAGACGGCTAAATAATATTAAATTACCCGAAAAAATACTCATTTAACTGTGATTTGTAATTTCAATCAACCATGAAAATACTAAATGAGCAAAAAAAAAACCTGCTTGATTGCAGAGAAGGAGCTTGACAGGAAAATGAGTTATTTTATAAGATGAAATTTCATCTGCTCATGTGATGGTCTCGTTACTTTAACCACAAAATACAAACATTTAGAGAGTTTCCAAAAACAACTACTTGTTGTTCACGTGTATCATTGATCAGCCATTGATCACTATTGGTTTATATGGGCTCTAAGATATTTTGCAGTAGATAATCAATGTTGGTGTTTCTTGGAAGCTCGACACCAGTGAATTGATGTGTTGACGTCACTGTACTAAAGTGAACAATGCTCAAATAATCAATAAATTAAATACTTGCACTATTATGCTGCTAGAAAGATTTGAGGAAAGTTGCCTTCACTAAGATTCCCAGGGTGTAGAGAGCAAGGAGTAGATTCCTGGAATCGGGAGTAGGGATTAGGGAGCAGGGAGAAGGTAATGGGAAGGAGAGACTGTCACTAGACAGTAGGGAGTAAGGAGTAGGGAGCAGGAAGCAGGGTTTAGGGAGTAAGGAGCAGGAAGTAGGGACTAGGGAGTAGACAGTGGGGAGCAGGGTGTAGGGAGTAGTGAGTAAGGAGTAGGGATTAGGGAGAAGGGAGTAAGGAGCAAGGACTAGGGATCAGGGAATAGGAGGGAGGGAATATGGACTAGGGAGCAGGAAGCAGGGAGGAGAGACTAGACAGTAGGGAGTAAGGAGCAGGGAGTAGGGAGCAAGAAGCAGAGTGTAGGGTGTAAGGAGTAGGAAGCAGGGAGTATGGAGCAAGGACTCAGGAGCAGGGATAAGGGAGTAGGGAATATGGACAAGGGAGCAAGAAAAAGGGAGTAGAGAATAAGGAGTAGGGAGTAGGAAGCAGGGAGTAGTGAGTAAGGAGTAGGGAGTAGGAAGCAGGGAGTAGTGAGTAAGGAGTAGGGATTAGGGAGAAGGGAGTAGGAAGGAGGGAATATGGACTAGGGAGCAGGAAGCAGGGAGGACAGACTAGACAGTAGGGAGTAAGGAGCAGGGAGTAGGGAGCAGGAAGCAGAGTGTAGGGTGTAAGGAGTAGGAAGCAGGGAGTAAGGAGTAGGGAGAAGGGAGTAAGGAGCAAGGACTCAGGGGCAGGGATAAGGGAGTAGGAAGTAGGGAAGATGGACAAGGGAGCAAGAAACAGGGAGTAGAGAGTAGACAGTTGGGAGTAAGAAGAAGAAAGCAGGGAGTAGAGAATAAGGAGTAGGGAGTAGGAAGCAGGGAGTAGTGAGTAGGGAATAGGAAGTAGAGAGTAGGAAAGGAGTAGGCCAATTTCACTCACAGTTTACTATGAAAATATACGAGCGTTTTACTGGTGTAAACTAAAAAAAACAAAACACACCATAGATTATTTGTGTTTATTTATAGGAAGTAAATCACTCCTCAGGTCAATAAAAACCCTGGAAGCTCCACAACAAAGTCTTCAGTGTTCCTGTTGGATAAAGTCACATCAGCACCAGGTGACTATTTCAGAAAGAGATAAATAATCCATCATTGATTGTATTTATTTAAAGTAAATTAAATGACTAAGTTTTGCACTATGCAATTTCCCCACTGTAGGAAAATCAAGGATTATCTTATTTTATCTCATCTTATATATAAGTAATTCCTACTTCTTGCAAATAAAGATATCCTACCTTGGATAAGATAAGGATATCTTATATTATCTTATGATGGGAGGCCCCAGAGCATCATGGGATCAATGGCGGCCATTTTTGTTTTCTTATAATACATCCATGTGACCCAATGGATCAATAGTCAATAATAATTTAAAACAAACTTTATTACTTACATTTTCACAAATAAGACGGTAAAAGCAGGTGCATCTTAACCCTCCTGTTGTGTTACAGGTCAAATTAAAGTTTGAAGATCTAGGAATAAGTAGTATTTAAGTAGTATTAGTATTTAATCCTATTTATTTTAATTAATTTACTTTTTCACTGTTTAAACAACTGTTTAAATTTTATCTTGATGCTTTTAATGCATCTTTTGAATTACCTATCTATACAAATAAAGCCTCGCCTTAATCAACATATAATATTAAAACGGTTCCTTTCACATATATGTGCATTTATCTAAAACTAAATGTTAAGTTATGTAAAACTATTGTGTTTTATATGTTGATATTACACAATTAATCAAGTGATGAAACATTAAGAAAAAGGTTTGAACATGGGGGGTTTTGGAGGTTTTGGACGTCTTTTGGATAATCAAACATGCAGGAGGTTAAATTTATTCAGGAGGGCTGATTTCATGAGAAATTAGATTAGATTTTGATGAATTACAAGTTTCCTTTCATTACTATCAGACGCTTAGTGGAAACCTCGTATGTGAACTGAGACGTGAAAGAAAAACAAATGATAAAAAGCGTCTCTGTGCCGTTAGTCCTTCAAAGTCACGTGTTGTGTGATTTTGATGTTTTGCCCCTGAGGTTTGATAGTATTCGTATTATCGAGCCCGTTTTATCGAGCGTGTTCCTCACTTGTCTTTTAAAGTGATGAATCGTGTTTGCTGTGTTGTGGATAATTGGAGGCGAACAAGCAATTAAAACCCAAACTGCTGCTGTTTCCTATACTTTCATTTGCATTCTTCACAAACATCATCCGCCTGCGGCAGAGAGGAACATTTCTGCTGAGAGAAAAGTTTTATAATCAGTGTTGGCCAAGTTACTTTAATGTAATTCTGTGGTATATATATATATATTTCTTTAAAAAGGAAGGTAATACAATCATTTAACACCAATTTACACATTCAAAAGAGTATGTAGAAGTGTAGACTTATGAAATCCTTCAACCTCATCACTTATATCAATATGCAAATAATAGTAATGTAATTTTCATTAGTAATGTTTAGAATTACAATAATATCAGTGGGCGACACGGTGGAGCAGGGGTTAGTGCTGTTGCCTCACAGCAAGAAGGTCACAGGTTCAAGACCTCCTTGGTCCTGGGTCTGGGACCTTTCTGTGTGGAGTTTGCATGTTCTCCCCGTGTCTGTGTGGGTTTTCACCAGGTACTCCAGCTTCCTCCCACAGTCCAAAAACATGCTGAGGTTAATTGGAGACTCTAAATTGCCCCTAGGTGTGAGTGTGTGAGTGAATGGTGTGTGTGCCCCATGATTGGCTGGAGACCATCTGGGGTGTATCCCTGCCTGTAAAGTGCTGGGATTGGCTCCAGCAGACCATGTGACCCTAATGAGGAATAAGCAGGTATAGAAGATGACTGACTGACTTATTTATATTGATAATAACATAATGATATAACACCAGTCAGAACCCCATGATCTAGACCCAGTTAGTCAGGAGTTCATCCTACAGCAACATCATCCACATCAACACATTAAACTAGGACCATTTAGAGAAAAAGTCAACAAATCAATGTTTACTACAACTTTTAGATATTGTGTTTAATTTGCTGATAAAACACGAGTGTAAACGCCATAACTGGTTGTGACTAAAACAGGAAGTGGAACCAGAAAAGGCCTCGTGTGTGACCTCACATACGATGCAGAGCAGCAGAGGGCTTGGGAGATTTATGTTCCACATCCTCTCGTTAAATAAAGTCCAGGACCCTGAAACAACATCTGCAGGCAATCCATCCCCCCTCAGCCACATCGCCACGCCAGCCCGCCCCTCCACGCTCCCCCGGCGGCGGCTCCAGGGGTCGCGACCTCTGCGTAGACGGCGTGGACGCATGAAAGAGAGTCAGAAATTTCCATGCTGCTCCCAGGAAGGGGATTAATCCGTCTCATCAGGTCACGACACGGAATACAAATATTATGATGTTAATTTTCTGATGATATGATCCGCTGAGACGGACGTTCCCATAGAAACTGTTCAGAAACGAACAGAGAACATGTGCATGACATGATGAGGACGGTTCAACATGAGGCCGCTTCTCTACTCGTTCTTGTTGGTTTTAGCCGCCGAAGCTGCATGACACACGCAGGAAACCACGGCGTCATGTGACCAGACGACGCCGCACAGTTCTCTGGTTTCTGTGTGGAAGGTTTGCACTTCTGCAGTTAGTTTTCTAGAGGAGGTTCAACAAATAACAAAATAACCAGAGGTGTCGTTTAATGGCCTTTAATCCACTGATCTCTTACAGTTTCATGTTAAATACTCAGGTTACATTAAGGATCTGTTCTATTGATTTATACAAGCTCAACTACAAGTATACAAGCTACAATTTTCTATTCTATTAATAGCTCTAAAATAACACTTTTACCCTTTTTGTTCCTTTTAAAAAGTCACTATTATTTACTTTATTTCACACTTTCTGACTATATATATATATATATATATATATATATATATATATATATATATATATATATATGTGTGTGTGTGTGTGTGTGTGTGTGTGTGTGTGTGTGTGTGTGTAAAAAATGTAATGTATTTTATTTTATTGAATTTTCATCTCATATTTTGGACTATTACATAATATTACTACTACTATATATATAGGGATATTTCCACTCCCTCTACACATAATATTCATATTTTTATATTGTGAATCTTTATTTTTTATTATATTTTATTGTTTTATTGTTTTTATTGTCTTATTAGTGTCTTTTTTATACAAGTCTGCTCAGGGAAATGAACAGAGTAAGAATTTCATTCTATAGTGTAACTATGCATATGACAATAAAACTCGACTTTTATTGCATATTGATTAGAATGAAATATATTACATCTAATTTTGCTTATTTCAACAGTTTTTTTTCTTGAGTTGAGTTGAAATAGGTTTAAATCAACTTTAATCCTAATGTATTATTTATCTCTTATGTTGGACTTTTATCACATCATTTTATAAACGTTGACAAGATGAGAAAATGAGAAAGTCTTAAATACAGTTTTAAAATTATTCATCAAAATGTAAATTGTGTCTTCATGATTAAAATTCTCTTAGTAATGTTGTTTGTTACAAAAATAATGATTTTGTGTGATTTTTTTGACATGAAAATCAAACATAACTGAAAAACACTGATAATTGTTAAATATATAATATATATAATCCATCTACAATATAAAACTAATCCATCTACAATATAAAACTTATTGATAGTGTGTTTTTAATTTTTAAGAGAGTTAAACTATCTGGTATCAAGTTTTTAGGGTTACACCACATGACTGGTTTGTCGCTGACCCATATATGTGTGTGTGTGTGTGTGTGTGTGTGTGTATATATATATATGTGTGTGTGTGTGTATAAAAGAGATTTATGTCATTACTCTCATGTGTGGATATGTTAACAGATTCAACCAAATGGTTCTTGAGGCTGATGTGACTAAAAGTTCTGGAAAAAAACCTTAGATTATTTTGTTGTTCTGTTATTTCCAAAGTCAAGATTGAGTTTTCACACTTCAGCCTCATTGATATTAACTTCACTGGGAAAATTCTCAGCTGTTTGCAATAAAGTTGAATTAGTTCAATAAAACTAATATAACTGTGTTTTTTTATCCAAATTCAACACAAATGTTGCTTTTAATCACTAATCACCATGTTTCAAACACACCAATGATGAAGGCTTTTAATATTTCAGGTGTTGATGTATTAATACCTGGACGGGTCCAGGCTTTTATTACATTTCATGTCCAGGTTCCTGTGGGACCTGCTGCTCCTCGTCTGGTTTCACCTGATCCTGATTCTGTCCTCACACCTGAGTCTAATCAGTGTAATCACCACCCATCACTCCTCTGTATATTAACCTTTGTGGCTTTTCTCTCTGACAGGTTGTTGTTGCAGCTCCAGAGTGATGCTACGTCCTGAAAGATAGAGCAGGGTCAGAAACTGAAAAAACAAAAACATCTGGAACTGAAAAAACTGGGTTTGAAACTGGAAAAATCAAGTTCTGCAAACTAAAAAGTAAGACATGGACTGAAAGAAACAAGATCTGAAACTAAAAATCAAGACCTGAAACTAAAAATCAAGACCTGAAACTAAAAATCAAGACCTGAAACTGGAAAATCAAGACCTGAAACTATAAAAGTAAGATCTGAAACTGGAAATTAAGACCCGAAACTGAAAATCAAGATCCGAAACTAAAAATCAAGACCCGAAACTGGAAAACCAAGACCCGAAACTATAAAAAATAGCCTCTGAATCTGAAAATCTATATCAAAATATATGAAAGTGAAAATAATTAATTCAAACTAATTAGTGAAGTGGATCATAACTAGATTTAACCTGAGGAAAAGAACAGACACTTGTTTTTTTTTTTTTTTTAAATGGATACATTGTTTTTTATCAGAATTTAAGATCAAAACTCAAAATTTCAGTTTCAATTTAATGTTTTTATATTTGACCCTTTATTAGCTCCATAGTTTCAGAGGTTAACAAACCTTTTCCTATAATAAACCTTCTTTACTGATTAAATGAGTTCAGTTGTGAAGACGAGACGTCACAGATGTAAAACGTCAGAAAATCTGTGGTGAGATTTAAATAAAGTTGTTCAAAATGCATGAATCCTCTAATAATTACTGAAGTGGGAGCCATGAGGAACAGATTCAACCATTATATTTACAGCAACATTGTGGATCATCAAGGATTAAAGATGTTGTCGTGAATATTTTTGACAATGAATTAGTCGTTAAAACTACTCACACACGTATAAATTGTTGACTTCAAACTACTGAGAAATCTTGATAAACCTGATTAACTTGATTACATCTGGTGACTCCACAGCATTTTATGTCTCAAAAATCAAATGTTCCTAATGTTTCGTGTGTCGTTTTATTCGTTTTTAGCCTCAAATTCAGCCGGTTCTAACGTCGCCGGTTGACTTTGGAAACTTGGAGTCACTGGTTTTAAAACAGAACTCTGTGGGTTTGAACCTGTGGTTTCACAGCGTGAGTTTGTCATGAAGGACCCGAAGCTGCCCCGCCACCGCCCGTTTAATTTAATTTAAATTCATTGAAGTGGAGCAAAGACTGAGGAGATGATGTAGAACAGGGAGAAGAGTGACAGGAGCGTTTTTTGTTTTTTTACTCATTTTCCTCTGAGCCAGGATGGGAGCTTCACTTCCCTTTTATTAATGTATTTTTTTATTTTATTATTTAATTTATTTATTATTAATATTTATTTTTTATTTTATTAAACATAAATGTATCTAATATATATGATATATATAAATATATTTTTTATAATAATTATTATTTTTTGAAACTTTTTTTTTACTATCAGCCATCATTAAATTCCGGGGTGTCAAACATGCGGCCCGGGGACCAGAACCAACCGCTAAACGGTCCAATCAAGGGTCCCATGAAGTGAGACAAAAAAATGCAAAAAAATATATATTTTAAAATATTGAGTAGATTTATCTTATATTGGTAATTTATCTTATTTCAAAAAGAGACAAAAAGTCAGAATTATGAGATAAAAAGTCTAAAATATGGGATAAAAATACAAATCCAAACAATTTAATGTTGATTTATTTGACCAGACTCAATACAGACAAAAGTAGGATTATATTAAACCAGCAGGTAATTTTCCTATTTTTTTCAAATTACAAGACAAAAAGTCTAAATTATATGATTAAAAAGTCCAAAATATGGGATAAAACTACAAGTCAAACTATTTAATTTTATTAGATTTAATTGAACAAACTCAATAAAGTGAGAGAAAAATGCACCAGTTCCTGTTTCTTCACAGAAATATGAAATTCAATGAGAATCTTTCCTCTTATGTATAAATCTATCATTGCATATTGTATTTTTATATATATATATATATATATATATATATATATATATATATATATATATATATATATATAATATTCTTCCTATTCAATATCTTAACATAAATATCATTAGTGCAGAAAAATCTAAATTTTATCACAGGAAAATAGAAAAGTCTTGAATTGGCAGGTTAGTCTTGCTTATTTTTAAGTTTGGAAGTTTTTCCAAAATATGAGATAAAAGTCAGAATTATGAGATAAAAAGTCAGAATTTTTAGCAAAAAAGTCCAATATATGAGTTTAAAAAGTCAGAATTGTGAAATAAAAAGTCAGAATTGAGATAAAAGTCAGAATTATAAGAAAGAAAATTCCAAAATATGAGATAAAAATAAAACTCAAACAATTTATCTTGAACAAAAATTAGATTTAATTGAAAAAATTCAATAAAACGAGACAGAAAATGCACCTTTATATAAATCCATCCTTACATATTGTATCTTTATACATATTTTATATTCTTTCTATTCAGTAACTTCATTTATATTATATTTATTATACTTTTAATATATTTAATGTATACAGAATAGGTAAGGAATAACAGTGTGTATAGGCATTTACTTGTATTTATTTTTTCTATGTTAGTATTCAGGATGTTTTCTACATATTTCTCTTGTGTGTGTGTCTATATTTTAATAACAGCGCTGTTTGTGTTGGAGATTTAATTTTCCTCCCAAAGGATCAATAAAGTCTGATCTAATCTCTAATCTAATCTAATGAATTGTGCTGTTTTACGCTCCATCCTCCAGCAGGTGGCGTAGTTTTCCCGGTGAAGAGAAGCCGCCTCTGATCTGAGGCGTCAGAAACCTGCAGGTAAAAAGCGGATCCTCAACTCTGGAGTTTCTGCGGCTTCAAAAAAAAAAAAAAAAAGTCGAGAACGCGCAGCGAAGTGAACGCGCAGCGCACTTCCTCTTAGTTCTCCGTCCGCGTCTTCGCGGCTGGACGCTGATGTGGCAGCTTTTCATCATGCAATAAAAATAAAACATATAAATAACACCCCGGTGTTGACCGTTTTAGCGGAGGAATTAGTGACGTCACAGTTTCTCAAACCACTCTCGCGTGACACAAAGGAGAACAGTGTTTTCAGCTCGTTTCGGCTCCGGTTTCCTCCGCTGCTCCAGCTGCACCGGAGGCGGCTTTTAGCGTCCGCTGAGGCTCCGGTACCGGAGCCGCATCACAGCGGGAGATTAAGACGCGTCCAAAATAAACTTCAGCGGAGAAAACTCGCCTCCGGTGCCACGTGGTTTCAGTGACAGCGACGTGACACGCAGCACTTTCCTCTTTTTTTACGCGTAAAACCTTAGGAAACGTCTATAAAAACATATTTATAGGACAAATATTACTCTATTTAAAAAAAAAATGGCTTTTTTTGTGAATTAAAAGTAATTTCGGTTACGGCGTAATATTTTCTGCAGATGTTGAAGTGAGCCCCTCCGCGGCGGTTTCGTTTCCAGCCGACCAAGTGGAAAATTCATCAGAATCCATGTTACCTGATAGGCCTTTTAAAAAACGCGCTGTAATTTTGGAACTTTTTTTTTTCTTTTCTTTTCTTCTGGAGGAAATTAAATCACACGAGAAGCAGCAGCAGCAGCAGGCGGCGGTTTCTCATTTGCATCCGCCAGCTGCGTCTGTGCGCCACCGTCACCCCCCAAAATAAATAAAATAATTTAAATAAAACTCCCAGAAGTCACAGAGCGGATCTAAAGTGATGTGGGGGAAGCAGTAAAACCACAAACTGTTTATTTTGGCTCCACATAAAGTGACCAGAGCGCCCACGGCGCGCGCGTCCACGACAGATGCGCAGCGGCTTTGTATTGAATCAACAGGCGCTGGAAAAAAAACAAACGCGGAAAAACCTCTCCCCCGGTGCTGCACGTGGGTCGCAACGCGTTAAAGGTTTTGTCAGATCCGCGCACCCGGGACACGCGCAGCGGCAGATGCACCTTTTACGCACGGCTGCGCGTAAAAAAAGCCGTGGAAGAAGGATGCGCGGGGAGGAAAGAGGGCGGTCAAAGTGACGCCGAACGCTTGCGCTTTTTTGGGGGTTTCACCATCAGCTTCTTGTGCGCACATCTCGCCGAACACGTGTTTTTTTTTTTGTTCTTGTTAGTTCGCCCAAGGGGGGGGCGGCGGCGGGAGAGAGAGGGGGAAACGCATGCTTGAGGAGCCGTCCGCGCACTTGACGCCCGCTCCGGTGATGCCATGCCCCGGAACCACAGCGGAGACGAAGGCGGCGCCGGGCTCTGGATGAGGACGTCGTCGCCGGGCCGCCGCACCGAGGGCTACGGCTTGAAGGATGTGGAGTCCGGCCAGAGGAGGGGGATGATGATGATGAACAGCGCGGGAGACGGGCTGCTGTCCGCGGCCGCCGCCGCCGCAGGTGCCGCCACCGGCTCGGAGAGGAGCAAGCAGGGCGCCCGGCTCAGTCTGCTGGGGAAGCCGCTCATCTACAGCGCGCAGAGCGGCCGCAGGAACGTGCGCTACCGGCGGCTCCAGAACTACCTGTACAACGTGCTGGAGAGACCCAGAGCCTGGGCGTTCATCTACCACGCGTTCGTGTAAGTCACTTCTCTGATGTTTCACATCTGCTCGTTGACACCTGTTGATTGCGCAACGAGCAGCGCCAAAACCGCACGATGAGTCCTTTTTTACTTTTGCCACCTGATACGTTTCCCCCCCAACAATCATCTTTTGTGATGAGAAACCTGTTCGTCTAGAAATCATTTCTACAGAAGGGGAATGTGTCTTCTCTCTGCTGCTGTTTCACTCGTTACATCGAGGTTTTCTGCAGCGTTTTTATCGCTGCTCGGTGTGTTTTTGTGGATTATTGGATGCGTAAATATTTTAGTTTTAAACGTTTTTCCTCTTTTCTCGAGGCCTTTTTCAACCAGCTGCGTTTGATTTCCCGCGTGCGTCTGTTTTTGTGGCATCATGACTTTGTGAGGAAGGAAGTTGAGACTGGTGCTGACTGTTGAGCGCTATCTCTGTGTGTTTTTGTGCGTGCGTCCGCGTGCATGTGCACGAGGAGGAGGAGGAGAGGTTGTGACAGGGAGGGGCGGGGCTGCAGCAGCCTGACGGGGTCATGAAACTCAGCGCTTTTTTTTAAAATTATTTCTTTAAGGCGTCCTTGAAGTAGTTTATCATTTTACTGAACAATCAACTAAACGCGTGGATTCATTTCTGCTTTTATAGTCAGTTTTATTTGATGAGAACAGATTGTTTTGAATAATTACATCTATTAACCTGCAGATTAAAGTTATATATTTATGTTTTTATATATATAGAACCAGTGTAGGTCACTGAGCCTTTTCTGATTTCCTGGCTTTTTGTTCTCTGCAGCTTTTTCACTCATAAAAACAGTGATTGCAGCAATAAATACTCTGTGAAGGTGATTTTTTACTCATTTCTGGTTGATAAGCTTGTTATCTGGTGTCCTTCTTGAGATTCTAACTTTACGATCAATCCTGTCTTATCATGGTCTAAGAAACATCCTCTTATGTTGTAACAGAGATAAGAATCCTCTTCTTTGTGTGTCCAACATACAAAAGTTCATTATCTTGTTAAAAAATCCTCAAAATGAGAATTCCTCCTTCCTTAATGGATTTTTTTTTTAAATCTATGAAGATGCAAATATTTCTTTGTTCCAAAAACAGCTGGACACAAGATTCAGTGATGAGTCAATTCTCAGTGTTTATCAGATGCTTCAAATTTCCACATTAAACTTATGTGACTTTTAGATTTGGACAAGGATTGGTGGATGATTAGTTGTGATGTCACAAATCCTTCTCATAGCTATTAAAACCTGATTTAATTGGCCGCCTTCAGATGAATGTAGAAACGTCCTATTAGTGTTAAACTTTGAATCATTCTGCACATTGAAGCTGAAAACTCAAGAAACGAGAAGAAAAACTAATGTTTGAGTGAATGGGGACTTGAGTCTCAGGTCCATGTTTCAGTTTTCCTGCTATAAATGATAATAAATCTTAGAATTAATAGACTGAGGATCATTCCAGAACATGAAGAATATATTCTGTAAGATGTTTAAAAAGGAGATTATAAAGGAGACAATTAAATAATCACACAAACAGCTCAAATCTACATTAAATATCTCAACAGTGGTTAGTTGCAGCCCTACTGATATTTCTTATACTATTGATGATATATAGTGATGTATGTATCCAGAGTTTAACAGGTTCAGTAAAGTGGACGTTGCATCATAATTGCTTCATTTCTTCTTTCTTCTTCATCTCTGTCTCTGATTGGTCCACATTTGTGTCAAAGTTCACCAGAGTTGAACTTTACGCAAAAGGTTCTAGTGAAATCGCTGATGGTGTCTGTTCTATTGAAGTTCACAGTTTAAAATGCCTTAACTTTAACAAACCTTTGCAATCAGACCAGTTTTTACATGATGAAGTCTGTTATCTGCTGGAACTAAATGAGAGGAGCTGCTGTTTCCAGGTCAAGTATTTACCTAGAGGGGGTTGAAACCATTAGTCGATTACTTGTTTGGTTCATAAAATGCTGTAAATCGTTAATTTCCCTAAAATGTCTTTTTTTTTGTCCACAACCCAAAGATCATCAGTTTATTATTATAGAAGAATAAAGAAACCAGGAAATAATCAGAGAAGAGAAGCTGGAACCAGAGAATTTGGACATTTTCTTCTTAAAAATGACTCAAATAGTTGGTGATTGATGTAATAGTTGTCAATTAATTGATTAATCGACTAATCGTTGCAGCTTTAGTAGAAATTATAGCCATATTTTAAAATTTCCACGTGTGAAAAATGGTCAAAATCAGTCTGATTTAAAATTCACCAAATATAAACCATCTGCAGAATTAAGAAACAAACAAATAAAAGGATTCCATAGATTTCATTAAAACATCATCAATCACCATTTTCTTCTTAAAAATGACTCGAACTGATTAATAGATTATCGTTAACAACTAATTGACTAATTAGTGCAGCTGTACTGTAAATAAGACTATAAAACCTTTAGATGATCAGTGTCCTATTAACCAGGATTGATGTTTCCTGTCAGTCAGCGGTGGTGATAACTCCTCCCAGTGGAGGATTATATATATTTACTGTGGTATGAATGTGTTTCAACCATCAATCCTCCTGTTCTTTATGAGTCCTGTCAACTCTTTGTGCAGCCGGAGCGGTTTCATTATGATGTGAGTGACCACCATGGGGGTCATCTCTCCGCTTCATGACCCTCCATATCCTCTTTTATTGGAGCCATAACTTCAGGGAGACCTCATTAGATCCTCTTTTGTTGTCCCGGCTGGTCTTTGCTTTTTTTTTTTTGGTAGAAAGTTGACTCAAAAAAATGCTAATTTACGTAATATTATGAAAGCGTTGACTCACGAACCCCTACCAGGATTCCTTTTTTTTCTGCTTATGATCGTTAGGAAACGTGGCTGAAGTTGCTGAATGATTCCCTTTCATTCCTTTAGCTTGAACCTGAGAAACGTTGAGGTCTTAGCTCTCATTCAGGCCTTTCCTCTCTCTCCTCTACAGTGATGAATGCAGCACTGATGCTCAATGGCCTTGAAAAGTTGCACTGGTTTGCTGATTTGACGATTGTTGCAGCTGAGATCCTGGATGTTATAGTTTTTAATGCGCATCCATGTGCAGTGGATCACTGAGATGGGAGCGTATTTGTTAATGGTGCGTCTGTAAAGTGAGTTCTCACTGTTCAGGGACAGTTTGGACAAAGGAAATAACAGATTGACTCAATTTCAGGCCAAATAAGCATCAGAAACAGATTTGTAAGTTGGTGTAAATGCAATGAAAGAATGAGTCAGAGCTGCAAACAGAAATGCTTCATGTTTATTTGCATATAAAGTCGTGAAGTGGAGCTGCAGCTATTGGTCGATTGAATCGATTAGTTGCTATCAACTTAATAAGAGCAGAATTTATTGGTTAAAAACTGGAGAGACTTCACAACAGAGGGGTTAAAGAATGGATATGAAATTGCTGAGAAGCTGCTCTGGCTCTTAGAGGAGAGGAGCAATCTAAAGTAAGTAATACAACTTAAAACAAAAAAAATCACTCTTAAAGAGGAAAACTGTGAATGAGAATCAAAGTCATACATGTTACAAACAAATCGCTCTTAAAGAGGATAAAACACAAGAACAGAAACTATGAGAATTTAAAATAAGTAAAACAAATTACTAAGAAAAAATCACTCAAATAGGAAAAGAGTAAGAGTGATTTTTATTTTTGTTTGTAACTTGTATTATCTTAGATTCTCAAACAAAGAGAGGAAAACAAACTACTATGAATGTTCTAATCTAAATAATACAATTAATACACAAAAATACACTCTTAACCAGAGAATTAGGATATTTTCTTCTTCAAAATGACTCAAATTGATTATCAAAATCATTGGTGATTGATTAATCGACTAATCGCTGCAGCTCTAATTCTATATAATACAAATACAAACAAAACACTCATATATATATATAATATTTTAAATACAAATTGAATTAAATGACTATCTAATATGAAAGCAAACCCACAGAGGATCAACACCCAACGTTACATTTCCCCTCTTCTTCTAGTGTTTTTTAGGTGTTTTAGCATCTTTCAGCCCATTGTTTTAGTTATGGTGATTGATTTACTGTCATCACACTTAAAATACTTAAAATAATCTTCAAATATAATCCTGATTTAAACCTCCATCTGTTCAAAAACAATATAATCCTTTTTTTGTCAACTGCAGCACCTCATGAATTCTAGTTATGGTCTTACGTGTGTTTAAAAACGAATCTTGATTTGATTAAAATGTAATATTGGGTCTATTTTTCCTTGTGTTCTGTGTGAATATTCACATATTGACAGTAATTTAACAAAGCTGTTCTGGTTGGACAGATGAAAAGCTGCTATAATTCACACTAGTTTAATTTCACCAGCTTTCAGGAAGCAATTAAAAAACAACTGATTTGAATGAATCGGGTTATAGTTATTTTTTTTTACCACAAAGCCCATATAGAACCCCAGACGGGAATTATTTTATCAGTTTTAAACACTTTTAAATCCTTTTCCTTATTTAGGGAACAGCGTTTTTTCATCATTGCAGCTGCAACTTCCCATCATCCCTTCAGTAGATTCTTAAAACCATGTGGAAAAGCCTTCTTGTTGAATTGTCTTATAAATTTAGAGATTTTCACCTTTTAATTTTGATGTTGGTGTGACTGAAGTTTGGATTTTTTCCAAGAAGAAGCAAAGTTTGCACAAAACCGTGAGTTTATTCCCATCCTCAGACTTTGTTATTGAGCTCTTTTAGATTTGTATATGATGAACCTATGCTGCTTCTTTTTCTATTTTCTATTCTGTTTGTTAGTTTTATTTTGATTTCCAGCCTGTTTTATTCTGGTTTCAACCTGGAACACTAAAGAAACCTGGAACCCTGTTGAAGGAAGTTAAACAGACAGAACTTGATGTTCAGAATAAATGTTCATCAGGCTGTAAAACAGAATATGTTAATGAAGTTTCTGTTCCAACGCTGCCTTTGTAGAAGGTTTTTGTTTTTTTAATCCACCCTGGAAAATAGTAAAATAAATCCATACAGGTGGATCCAACATTGACCGTTTTACTGTCCATATTTTAACAAATTATCATAGTTTTTTCCCATAATGCTTTGGGCAAATCTTTAAAAAGGGTCTTATTTGGTAAAACTTCTTGTTCCAAGAATCTGAACGAGGAGCAGAAGCAACATTAGGAGCTGTAATTTACTATAAAGGTGCAGAGGTAACCATCTCAAACCAAAGCACAGTCACTCGTGCTGAATAAATACATGTTTTTTTCCCACAATCGTGGTTGATGCACACAAATCTTCAAAATAAAAGCTGTTGCAGATACTGCAACGCATGTGAAGGTGAATGTCTCTGTAGCATAAAGCTTCTTCTGTTGTATTTCCCTCTATATCCAGCTATTGCAGCGGTACATGTATATTTTTATCCGTTGTGGATGTGACGGCAGCAGCAGCAGCAGCACTGAGCTGCTCTTTGTGCCGGCTGAGTTGGTGCCTGAGGACCCAGCCTGCCCTCCTTCCTCCTTCCTGCTCACACACACACACACACACGCACACATGCACAGTGCCGCCATTCATCTCACTTCTGGATTAACAAGCCCTTATCCTCACAAGTATGTTCAGGGGCAGGAGAAGCGTGGAGGGGGAAGGATACGGCCTCACCTCAGGTTTCGATGAACAGGGGAGGCACGAACCCGCTGATCTCACTTGTTAAATATAAGGAACTATTTGGGGAAAATTATTTAATTGGGATTTTTCTACTCCAATTGTACTTTAATATGTGATTATTGTAGTTAGAATTTAGTTAAGACGTATGACGTCAAATAACATTTTTATTTAACTGCTAATTACAGAAACATCACGGCAGAGATCCATGTCTTGAGGTATTTTGGCTTGTCTAGAGAACTGGTGCATTTCAACGATATGGCTGTCATATATGAGCACACGGCTGTAATATAGCACCATACAGCTGTAATATAGCACCATACAGCTGTTATATAGCAGTATACAGCTGTCATAAAGCACCATATAGCACCATATAGCACCGTACGGCTGTCATATAGCAGTATACAGCTGTTATATAGCAGCATACAGCTGTTATATAGCAGTATACAGCTGTCATAAAGCACCATATAGCACCGTACGGCTGTCATATAGCAGTATACAGCTGTCATAAAGCACCATATAACACCATACAGCTGTCATATAGGACCATACAGCTGTCATATAACACCATACAGCTGTCATATAGGACCATACAGCTGTCATATAACACCATACAGCTGTCATATAACACCATACAGCTGTCATATAACACCATACAGCTGTCATATAACACCATACAGCTGTCATATAGCACCATACAGCTGTCATATAACACCATACAGCTGTCATATAACACCATACAGCTGTCATATAACACCATACAGCTGTCATATAGCACCATACAGCTGTCATATAGCACCATACAGCTGTCATATAGCACCATACAGCTGTCATATAGCACCATACAGCTGTCATATAACACCATCCAGCTGTCATATAGCACCATCCAGCTGTCATATAGCACCATCCAGCTGTCATATAGCACCATCCAGCTGTCATATAGCACCATCCAGCTGTCATATAACACCATACAGCTGTCATATAACACCATACAGCTGTCATATAACACCATACAGCTGTCATATAACACCATACAGCTGTCATATAACACCATCCAGCTGTCATATAACACCATACAGCTGTCATATAGCACCATACAGCTGTCATATAGCACCATCCAGCTGTCATATAACACCATCCAGCTGTCGTATAACACCATACAGCTGTCGTATAGCACCATACAGCTGACGTATAGCATCATACAGCTGTTATATAGCACCATATAGCACCGTACAGCTGTCATATAGCACTGTACAGCTGTCATATAGCAGTATACTCTGTCATATAGCAGCATACTCTGTCATATAGCAGTATACTCTGTCATATAGCAGCATACTCTGTCATATAGCAGCATACTCTGTCATATAGCAGCATACTCTGTCATATAGCAGCATACTCTGTCATATAGCAGCATACTCTGTCATATAGCAGCATACTCTGTCATATAGCAGCATACTCTGTCATATAGCAGCATACGGCTGTTATATAACACCATACAGCTGTCATGTGGTATTTTTTTAAAAATGCTGGAACAAGTTGCGGTTAGAAAATCAGGTTTTATCATATCGTGATATTATTGCAAATGCAAATAATGGTTCAGCCCTAATTAAATATCTATGAGTCATGTTTATTGTCAGGAATACTTGGATTTCTAGGCCATGATAAAGGATGCTGGCTCATCCTGAAAGCAGTGTTCAATAAGCCGTTTCTGGGTGTTTGAAGCCCCAACAGACACGATAAAATGTTTAGTAGACACTGAAACGAGTAATCAGATGTTGCCCTGAAATATATTGGATTATATTTTGGGTTTCCGTTTAGAGTCGTTGACTCATTAAGATTCTGTCACTTGGAAATATTGTTTTTTTCCTTGTAAACTTCCCCCCCTCATTATCACTTGGAAAGGTTTATGCCCCCCAGTGTGGAATAAGCCTGTTACTGTGATGGATTCTGCTTTACTTATACACACACACACACACACACACACCTCACTTTATGCACTAGATCTATATGTCCTTAACCTGTCGGACACATTATATGGTATTTTGGGTATTTTTTCCACCTTTTTTGATTGTGTGACTCAATGGAAAATAGCTTCTAACTAACCGCTCACAGCTGTGGGCCTTCAATAGGACCATATGTTGTAATAAAAGAAATAATCAAACATAGCAATAAAAATAATAACCAGAGCTCTGTCACATGGATATTCAGCAAATAAAACATCTAGAATAATTAGTAGCTAAATATAGATCTAATGCTAATGTTTGAGCTTAGTTTAATCTATATATATATAGTTTCATGCTATGTAAGTCAATGGGGACTCCATTAGGTTGTATACACTATGAATTCCATATTTGCATAATGTTGTCATATAGCAACAAATCTATTTTAGCATGTTAGAAAAAAAAATTAACATCAAAATTTAACCAAATGTAAAAAAACAATGCAAAAAATATAATGAAGTTTACCTACTGCAGATAGTGAGTCAAGTTTGTTTTATTTGGTGACAATTTTCCAAAATTCAGAATAAAAGCACATGCCCACATGTCAAATGTTCTTGTATGTCCTTCAAAATAAAAGCCCCCTTTTCACATAGTGCAGTAGAGAACGACTCTTGGCAACACAACAAATCTGTTTAACATCTCAAACACAATCAGTCATTTATGCTGAATAAATATATTGTGTAGCTAAAAATAATCATAATTTCAATATTGATCAAAATAAACATGATTTTTTGTTTTTCCCATAATCGAGCAGCTTTATGATATCATGTCATTAAGAATCACATGCCACTTTTAATTTATTCAACATTACTTCTTACCTTTTTAAAGGCTTTGAGGTGACAGTTTAGTTCCATTCATGTCCCTGATAGAATAATTTAATATTAAAGCCAGTGTAACGGGGCCAGCCTGGTGGTTTCCAACCTTTTGTTGCTCCATTTCTCTCATTTCCTGTCTCTACTCTCTATCTTATACAAGACATTCGTTTCTGCTGAAGATGGAACCCTTTTAAATGGCTCATGAATATTTTATGTTTCTTATTTTAGGTTCAGTAATTTCCTAAAGTGCTTTTTTTTAGGGACTATTTTAAGTGGAGGATGAATACACATTGGTGCATGATGAAGTATTTACAGCCGTCAATGTGTGAGTTAAAATAAACTAGATGCATATTTATTCATTTAAACGGTTTAGTGGCGACAGTGGAACAGATGAATGATAGTCGAGGGGAAGAGGGACGTGTTACTATGACACACATATCTGATTTATAGAAATAAATCAACCAAAGAGACAAGTCAGATCAGATTTTATTTCACAGATTCACTAAAGCACATAACTTTGCTTCTTCTGCTATATCTATAATAACTAAGTTGCTTATCTATATCAAGATTTTAGCAGCAAATTACACACAAAACTATATTTTAAAGGTGGATTTTTAAAGGAAATAACAGCTAAAAGTATTTTGGGTGCAAAGGTATTGAGTGATGAGATGGAAAATTCATAACTTTATTTATAGTTGTATTGGGACACAATGACAAGTTTTATTACTAAGATAAACAGTATTTTATATGTATGTTTATCTACACATAAAAAGTTCTGGGTTTTAGTGAGTTTAGTGTATTGTTGGTGGCCATTTTGAATAAATGTGTATATCTCTGAATCAAACACTGATCTGACTTGTCTCTTTAGATGAATTTCTTCCTATGATCCTAAGATATTTTACACCAAACTAGACATTTTCTTTGTTTCTTAACTCCTTTACTATAAGATTTATCAGACTTTGGGCTCATAGATAATAGAAGGTGCTGCATTCATCAGTTTTATAGCTGCGTTTTTACACAGGATAATGATTATTCTTAATTATGTCTTTATTATTTACTATAAGAGATGAAATGGTTCCAGTAAATGTGTCATAATTGATCGAGTTTTCCTTTAAATCGTGTGTGTTTGAAAGCCACAGCTGATGGGGATCGCCTGCTATAAGCATCATGTTTCAGTGCTGCATTTACTCACAGGGAGTTCCACACACACACACACACACACACACACACACACACACACACACACACACACACACACACACACACACACACACACACACACACACGTGCATCACTTCGTTTTATTAATAGAGCAACAAATCAGAACAGAAGTTAACTCTTTCCCAATAGAGAAGGACTAAACCAGCGATTTAAAACTGATTTTAGTGTTTTATTCTGATTTTAAATGGGTTGAACCAGTAATAATTTACATATAAATAAAAACAACTATAAAGTTCACCTTCTTTTAATGTAGAGAAACAAATTAAACAAATACTCACACTAATAATCAACCTTCAATTTACACAACAGATAACCCAGTTATTCCATATTAAAATTAATTAAACGATAAAAAAACATCTTGTTTTTGGTATAATTTGTACAATAATGAGTAGAATTGTCTTGAAATATCATATTCCATTGGTTTGCTTATTTATTTTTTTTATTGAGTTTGGTCAATTAAATATAATCTTGGGCTAAGATTAAATTGTTTGACTTTTTTATTTTTATCTCATATTTTGGAAAAATATTATATATTGTTAGAATTATGAATTGAATGATGAACAATTATAAAATGTTTGACTTTTGGACTTTTTAACCTTATATTTCTGACTGAAAAAACTGCCTATTTATGATAATTCTGCTAAATATTGGACTATTTGTATTAAAAACAAGATATTTTCCCTGATAGATTTAGAATTTTTGCAGTGGACTTA
This sequence comes from Lepturacanthus savala, assembly GCA_030544235.1. Classification (NCBI taxonomy): domain Eukaryota; kingdom Metazoa; phylum Chordata; class Actinopteri; order Scombriformes; family Trichiuridae; genus Lepturacanthus; species Lepturacanthus savala. The sequence continues at coordinate 3,806,925 of CM060466.1, read as the reverse complement.
ACAGTATTCTGTATTTTTAGCAGCAGCTAAAGTTATATCTTGTCTTACAAACCATTTACAAAACACAAATGTAAATATTTTATCTCTTGAGCCCTGAAAGATTCTCCCTGACGTCACATTTCTGAGGAAATAGGAACTGGTTCATTTTTTTGCCCAACTTTATCCAGTGGTACCAGATTGGACCCTTTAGCGGTCCGGTTCTGGCCCCCGGGCCGCATGTTTGACACCCCTGGTCTAGACTAGACAGATTTTCTGCTCCATATCTGGAAACTGCTTGGAAAACAACACAAAAGGGTAACTTGAAGCTGGAAAGACGGATTCTCTCATGATATTTGTGAACTTTTCATTGAGCATCTAGACTCGGTGACAGTGGTGAGGACACACACACTGAGGTGTGGGTGGTCGGCCATCTGCCCGGACCGAGGATGGAAGGATGCAGCTAAGAAAAAACCTCATTTACCTAAACAGCACCTGTTGCTGCCTCCATTTAACACCTCCCACTGACAGAGATCTGACAGGAGTTTAGTCACTCTGTCAAAATCTGATGGACACAAACAGAATCTGGACCAGAATGATCCACGGTTTTAGATCGAAACCGTAGCTGCTCTTTTAGTTCTTTAAGCATCTCGATGCAGCCGATGTCTTGTTTTTGGTACAATTAGTTCAATATTGAGTAGAATTATCTTATTCCACTGACTAGATAATGAATATTTTTCATGATTTTTCCTGATTCAGGTCAATTTGGTCTTGTTTTAAGGAAACGAGCTAACATTTTCTTAAAAATGATATTAAATTTACTAAAATCAAGAAAAAAAAAACTTGAAATAAGCTAAATTATCTGCCAGTAGAATGAAATAATTCTACTCAGTATTGGACTAATTCTAACAAATACACGATATGTTCACCCGTTCCAGTTTTTGCTGTATAAGACATGGAAATTCAGCAAATTCTCATTTAATTTCCCATTTAAATAGGTTCAAATATTCACATTTGAAACCAGTACTACTTTGACTTCTCCAAAAGATGTTTGCATCAGTTATATCATTAAAATACTGAAACCTAGCAGGTGAAAATATCCTGTTTTTGGTACAATTAGTATCTTATTGCATCTTATTTCATGTTTTTTTTCCTTTTTTGGATCCATTTGGGTCAACATTTTCTTAAAAAAAGATTAAATTGACTAAAATCAAGAAAAAAATCTTGAAATAAAGATAATTCTACTCAAAATTGGACTAATTGTACCAAAAACAAGATATTTTTACCTGTTAATATTTCAGTTTTTAATGAGTTCCTGTGATGGTTGTAAATGTTGTTGTGCACTGAATGAAATTGAAATATCTGATTTAAATTCAGTCATTCAGCCCTGTTATATAACTTAATTTACATAGAATATAGATAAATAAAAATATTGCCTTGTTTTTAGATAGATTTAGATATTTAGATAATTAGATATAAGATAATTCTACTAAATATTAGGCTAATTGTAAGTTGTATAGTATAATATATAATTCACCAACAAGGTAATTCAAAGTGCTTTACATAAAATAATAAAAGCATCAAGATACCAAAACAGCGATTGAAAGGGGAAAAATAGAAAAAAAAATTAAAAAACAAGAAAAATAATTCAAATTAAATAAGATAAAATGACAAAAAATTGAATTAAAAGAAACAATTTAAAAACAGATGATTAAAGAAAAAATATAAATTAAAAAAACAAGAAAAATTATTAAAATTAAATAAGATAAAAAGATAAAAAAATTTAATTAAAAGCAACAATTTACAAACAGTTGATTAAAAGGGTAAAATTTCAAATTAAAACAAGAACTAAGTGACATAAATGACATTAGCAGTAAACAGGAAAGTCTCCAGCTGACTCCAAAAACACCAAAAACAAGATATTTTCACCTGTAAAGATTTCATTTTTCAGAGCTGAAGCTCAGATGCAGGTTTTTCCACCTGTGTCTCACCTTGTGATGAGAATGTTTGGAGGCTGATTATCTTCATCCACTCATTTCACACAACAGAGTGTGAGAAAAGCCCATTTTCTTCTTCCTTTCATCTCAGGCTGTTTCTGTCTGTTACCTCCAATGATTTCATGTCATTTTCTCTCTCTCTGTTGCTGAAGAACACAAGAAAATCATCATAGCATTACTGCAGGATCACCTCTACCAGTGGTTCTCAAGGTGGGGTCCGGGGACCCCCAGGGGTCCTTGAAGAGGGGCCGAGGAGGTCCTCAGAAAAAAGGAGAATAAATCATTTTCAATATAATTAAATTCCTTAATGACAGAATGTAGAACCATTTGTATACAGGACTATACAATGTATTTAAATATGTGAATAATAATAAATTTAATATAATTATATTATATATTATATTTGTATTATATGGTGTTTAGTGGTGGTCAATTTGTCCTTGGTTTTCATTGACTTTCTCTGATGTTTTCTCAGCAAATCGTCAATGAAATCGAAAAATCACAATTCAGTTTCTTCTTAAAATTGTTCGGCTCTACTTTCCGGATTAATTGCCACAGAACGTAGATAAATAAAACAGAAATTCTGCCTCGTTTGGCTCAAAAGTGCACGCGAGAGACCAAGAGACGTGTAAAAACTGCAGACCCACAGCATCAAAACGCCTCAGGACAGACTCTGGGTTCAGAAATAGCATCACCCTCATGTAGAGACTCGTAGTCATGATTCAAAGGGAGGGAGAGGATCCATGCAACATCTACATCCATATGCTGCTGCTGCTGAGGTCCAGGCCTGGCTGCCAGACCCAGGGTAGAGGCCCCGTGACCTTCATGACCTCCCCACAGGACCCACAGGGCCCACAGGGCCATGGCTGCAGCTGGGAGCCTGGTCCTCCACACACTACTAGACTATAGGCAGGGTTTAGGAAATGTGCTTATTTAAAGCCAAGGAAGGCATTTCATGTTAGGTTTTAGGGGTTTTGAAGGTGCTGGATTCAAATATTCTGGATACAAGGCTCAAAAATGTCACACGTTGCCTCAAAATAGAGAAATCAGGCATTGAATATTAGATAAATTACTAAATTTAGTAAATTATTTTAGATTTATTGTGAGTAGTGTGATTTTATCTGTATTTTTACAATTGATTTACTATGTATATTTTACCCATTTATTTAGTCATTTATCTGAAATAATTTAATAATTTTAGATTAATTACCAACAATAAATGGGTAAAATACACAGTAAATAAATGTGTTAAAATTAAATTAAATTTATTTATAATTTTTTTTGTAATTTATCTAATATTCAATGAGGCTCAAAAATGTCCCATAATGCCTCAAAATAGAGAAATCAAGCATTGAATATTAAATAGTTTAAAATAGTTTACTAAAATTAGTAAATTATTTTAGATTTTTTTGTAAGTAGTGTACTTTTATCCGTTTTTTCACTATTTAATTACTATGTATATTTTACCTATTTATTTAGTCATTTATCTGAAATAATTTAATAATTTTAGATTAATTACAAATTTGTCTTTATCTGTATTTTAACTTATTTTCTATGTATATTTTACCCATTTATTTAGTAATTTATCTACAATAATTTACTAATTTTAGTAATTTATCTAATATTCAATGCTTGATTTCTTTATTTTGAGGCCAGGTTCAAAAACGTCCCATGATGCCTCAGAGAAATCAAGCATTGAATGTTAGATAAATTACTAAAATAATAAAATGATTAGATAAATCACAACATTTAGTAAATTATTTTAGATTTTTTTTTTGAGTAGTGTGATTTTATCTGTATTTTTACAATTGGTTTACTATGTATATTTTACCCATTTATTTAGTCATTTATCTGAAATAATTTAATAATTTTAGATTAATTACCAACAATAAATGGGTAAAATACACATAGTAAATAAATGTGTTAAAATTAAATTAAATTTATTTATATATTTTTTAGTAATTTATCTAATATCCAATACTTGATTGATGCTCAAAAATGTCCCATAATGCCTCAAAATAGAGAAATCAAGCATTGAATATTAAATAGTTTAAAATAGTTTACTAAAATTAGTAAATTATTTTAGATTTTTTTGTAAGTAGTGTACTTTTATCCGTTTTTTCACTATTTAATTACTATGTATATTTTACCTATTTATTTAGTCATTTATCTGAAATAATTTAATAATTTTAGATTAATTACAAATTTATCTTTATCTGTATTTTACCTTATTTTCTATGTATATTTTACCCATTGATTTAGTAATTTATCTACAATAATTTACTAATTTTAGTAATTTATCTAATATTCAATGCTTGATTTCTTTATTTTGAGGCCAGGTTCAAAAACGTCCCATGATGCCTCAGAGAAATCAAGCATTGAATATTAAATAAATTACTAAAATAATAAAATGATTAGATAAATCACAAAATTTAGTAAATTATTTTAGATTTTTTTTTGAGTAGTGTACTTTTATCTGTATTTTTACAATTAATTTACTATGTATATTTTACCCATTTATTTAGTCATTTATTTGAAATAATTTAATAATTTTAGATTAATTACCAACAATAAATGGGTAAAATACACAGTAAATAAATGTGTTAAAATTAAATTAAATTTATTTATAATTTTTTTTGTAATTTATCTAATATTCAATGAGGCTCAAAAATGTCCCATAATGCCTCAAAATAGAGAAATCAAGCATTGAATATTAAATAGTTTAAAATAGTTTACTAAAATTAGTAAATTATTTAAGATTTTTTTTTGTAAGTAGTGTACTTTTATCTGTTCTTTCACTATTTATTTACCATGTATATTTTACCTATTTATTTAGTCATTTATCAAAGATAATTTACTAATTATAGTACTATTCTTTTTTTGTATAATTTTAGTAATTACATACATAAATATACAATGCCTGATTTCTCTATTTTGAGGCATTACGGGACATTTTTGAATCTGGCCTCAAAATAGAGAAAACAAGCATTGAATATTAGATAAATTACTAAAATTAGTAAATTATTTTAGATAAATTACTAAATGGGTAAAATATTCATAGTAAATAAATAGTTAAAGATAAATAAGTAAACTAATCATAATAATGAGTGAGTGCTTTTCCTTTTTGGTCTGAATTTTAACAAAATAAGTAATAGTTCCCTTTGATATTAATTAGAAATGAGAATAAACACCATTATCATGAGTTTATTATTTATTGCCAAAAAATGTATAAAATCCAGAGTCTGTCACAATATCCCTAACTTATTGTGAGTAGTGTAAATAAATAGTTAAAATATTGTAAATCTACTTTGTTCCTAAACATTTTTTCAAGAAAATTCAATATCTGAGACAACAATTCATGTACATTACTTGGCGGCCATATTGGATTTCTCCATTTTGAGGCCTTATGGGACATTTTTGAGCCTGGAATTCAGAAGATTTGAATTCAGCATCCTTCAAAACCACTAATAAATCAACATGAAATGCCTTCAGGGTTCATCTTTATTGAAAAGTGAGCCTGACTGTTAGAGTGTTCCTGCTGCTGGGAAGAAGTGAAAAGGGAGAATGGGAAACGACAGACGCATGACAACATGAGTGGGGGAAAAAAGGAAGGAAATTGCTTCGACTGTTGCTTTTTATTCTGGTTTCTTTCAGTCTTGTGACATGTGCTTTTGTTCCTGCTTCCTGCTGCATTACAGGAGCTCGTCTAGAAATAAAGTTGTTGGCTGTTGCATGAAAAAAATCCACTTATTCTGCAACATGTGAAGATAAAATTGCAAATTATGACATGAAACGAGTATCATGGTTTCTCATTGCATAAACCACAGTGCTGCAGCCTCTATTAATCAATGTTTTAATGTTTAAGTTGAGACGTTGTGGGGGAAAGAAGTAGAAATGTCAGTCCCCCCATGCATCCTGGTTACTGAGGAGCAGCATCAGCCCAGGCAGCAGTGAACTGTCCCTCTGTTTGGGAACATAAAAAACTCAGTGTGGGAACCTCAGTGAAGGGCAACCACACTGAACTCTAGAACTAACGAACAGCTCATAGGAAGAGCACAAACAAGTGTGTTTGTGTGTGTGTGTGTGGGGTCACGATCTGTGGTTCTCAAACTTTTTTCACATCAACGATCCTTAAACCTGTGAAATGTAAACCATGGACCCCCATAAACCATGGACCCCCATAAACCATGGACCCCCATAAACCATGGACCCCCATATGATGAGCTTTATGCTTTAAGATGTTTTATAAAAGAAAGTGTCAAAAACCCAAAATATGGAGGACTGAAACTCAAGATTAAATAAATAATGATATGAATAAATATACCATTACGCATATACCGGTTTACATTTAATTTATTTGTGTAGTGTATTTTTTCCACATTTATTTGATTTTCCATTTTTCCCATTTTATTTATTAATTTATAATTTTATAAATACATTTATTCTTTTTTATGGAGGATTTAAACTGCCACAATTAAGAATAAATAAATAATAAATAACTCAGTCCATGAATATACTAGTAAATATTCATATTAATTCAATTTACCATTTAATTAATCCATAAAATAATTTATCAAAGTATTTATTTAATATATATATATATATATATATATATATATATATATATATATATATATATATATATATATATATATATATATATATATTTAATTATTTTGAGACATCTCCACAATTTTGACCTAAAAAAATTAACTTAAGTTAATATACCTGTGAATATCAATATTTATTTAATTTAAATCTATTTAATTTATTTGTGTACTATTTTCACATTTATTTGATTTTCCATTATGTTTATTCATTTTGCAATATATTTATTTATTCACTCAGTCAAAAAAAAAATAAAAAAATTAAGTAAATTCACATGCAAATGGAAAATAATACACAAATAATAGGAAATAAATATTAAAATGAATATATTTGTGTATTTTCACATTTGATTTTCCATTTTATTGATTAATTTTTAATTTTGTTTTAATTTATTTACTTCACTCTTTTAATTCTATTCAATATGTACAATGAAAAATAAAATACAATTTTTTTTTATTGAAATTTCCTTTTTTTTATTCACTCACCTCATTAATTTTCACCCCAATATATAAAATAGAAAATTAAAATTGAAATAAAAAAATCATTTGCAAAGAGAAAATACACAAATAATAGGAAATGAATATTTAAAATGAACATATTTTGTATTATTTTCACATTTACTTGATTTAGCATTTTATTATTTTTATATGTATATATTCACTCACTCCATTTTCAACCCAATATATAATATGGAAAATTTGAAATGTAATAATTTAACATGCTAAGGGGAAATGATACACACTTGATAGGAAATAAATATAAAATAAAACAAATATTTAGGGAGCAGCCTTATATACAAGTCCATGCATTTAGAAACAGTTAACACTAAAATCCAGCTTGTAAAACAACTGGGAAAATGTCTTTAAAGTCCAATTATTTATAATTTTGTATGACATCTCCACAGTTTCTGACCTTGCCAGGCCTGTCTTCATTCAGTGTTTTATGGTTGCTAGTCACCAGTGTCAGGGGTCGAATGGTTCCTGAGTCAGAGTCCTGTGAGAGCTGGGAGTTATATTTGCTGGTCAACCTCAGTTTTTTCCATATTTGTGGCCCACCTCAGGCAAAGCGATGCAGCAAGAGTCACCAGAACCGACTGGAGGCTCGCAGTCACACATGGTCACAGGCCGGCCAACGTAAACCCCTCTCAGACCAGGAGGCTGTAGACTGGGATTGGATACTGGGGTTAGGTACCAGGGTTTGGTACTGGGGTTTGGTACTGGGGTTGGTACTGGGGTTGGTACTGGGGTTAGGTACTGGGGTTAGGTACTGGGGTTTGGTACTGGGGTTTGGTACTGGGGTTAGGTACTGGGGTTAGGTACTGGGGTTAGGTACTGGGGTTTGGTACTGGGGTTAGGTACTGGGGTTTGGTACTGGGGTTTGGTACTGGGGTTTGGTACTGGGGTTTGGTACTGGGGTTAGGTACTGGGGTTAGGTACTGGGGTTGGGTACTGGGGTTAGGTACTGGGGTTTGGTACTGGGGTTTGGTACTGGGGTTTGGTACTGGGGTTGGGTACTGGGGTTGGGTACTGGGGTCACTGGGGTTAGATACTGGGGTAATATACTAGGAGTACTGGGGTTAGATACTGGGGTCATATACTGGGGTTGGGTACTGGGGTTACTGGGGTTAGATACTGCGGTCATATTCTGGGGTTAGGTACTGGGGTTACTGGGGTTAGATACTGGGGTCATATACTGGGGTTAGGTACTGGGGTTACTGGGGTTAGGTACTGGGGTTACTGGGGTTAGATACTGGGGTCATATACTGGGGTTAGGTACTGGGGTTACTGGGGTTAGGTACTGGGGTTACTGGGGTTAGATACTGGGGTTATATACTAGGGGTACTGGGGTTAGATACTGGGGTTATATACTAGGAGTACTGGGGTTGGGTACTGGTTACTCTGGGGTTACTGGGGTTAGTAATAGAAAGGGTGTAACTGGGTGTAACTGGTGCTTTGTTCGCACTTTTCTTGTTGCTGACATGTCAGAAGTCATTAGTGGTCAGGCTGCTGCAGAGGTCACCTCAGGCAAAGATCCTGTCATCCAGATAGTGTGTATGTATGTGTATATATATGTGTGTGTGTATATATATATATATATGTGTGTGTGCGTGTGATGAGGGTTTGGGTGCTGAAGAACAAGGATCACGCACATGCTGCTGACATGAGGAAGTCTTCACGTGCCTCCTCTTTCTGATCTTTGCCTATGGCAGAGATGTGTGTGTGTGTGTGTGTGTGTGTGTTTTCCTTCAGCTGTTCTAAATGCTTCTCCAGTGTTTTTTCATGTCCAGTATATTTACTGTGTGATTGTGTTCAGTGAGAAAACATCAGGTCAGAATCTTAGATAAAAGATCAGCAACAGAGCTGTAAATTAGCTTTAGCGCAAACCATACCTGCTGCTACTAGTAATACTGCTAATACTAATATTACTAGTACTACTACTGCTGCTACTAGTAATATTACTTCTGCTAATGCTAATATTACTAGTACTACTACTAATGCTACTAGTAATATTACTACTTCTAATACTAATATTACTAGTACTACTACTGCTGCTACTAGTAATATTACTGCTGCTAATACTAATATTACTAGTACTACTACTGCTGCTACTAGTAATATTACTGCTGCTAATACTAATATTACTAGTACTAATACTGATGCTGCTAGTAATATTACTACTGCTAATACTAATATTACTAGTACTACTACTGCTGCTACTAGTAATATTACTACTGCTAATACTAATATTACTAGTACTACTACTGATGCTACTAGTAATATTACTGCTGCTAATACTAATATTACTAGTACTACTACTGATGCTGCTACTAATGCTACGACTAATACTACTATTACCACCTACTACTAATGCTATTACTGCTACTACTACTACTAACAACACTACTACTATCACTCATTTAGTAATTTACTACTACTATTACTATTCTGATCATACTAATGCTGCTACTACTACTATTACTACTACTACTCATACTAATGCATCTACTCCTACTACTACTTTTATTAATTTACTACTACTATTACTACTCTGATCATACTAATGCTGCTACTACTAATAATGCTATTACTACTACTACCACTACTAATACTATTACTACTACTACTCATTTATTCATATACTACTAATACTAATTTGACTACTACGTATTTATTAATTTACTACTATGATTACTACTACTACTACTACTACTAATGCTAAACTACTAGTACTTCTACTGATTTATTCATTTACTACTACTACTAATGCTATTACTACTACTCATTTATTCATATACTACTAATACTAATTTGACTACTGCTTATTTATTAATTTACTACTATGATTACTACTACTACTACTACTAATGCTATAACTACTACTACTACTACTACTACTACTACTACTAATGCTATAACTACTACTTCTACTGATTTATTCATATACTACTACTAATACTAATGCTATTACTACTACTACTACTCATTTATTATTTTACTACTTATTTATTAATTTATAACTACAACTACCCATACTAATGTTTTTACTACAACTATTACTACTACTCATAATACTACTATATATGCTCATATATATACTATATATACTCATTTCTTGATTTTGCTCTCCAACTCCTCCAGTATTTCTGTATTTAAATTAGTAATTTCCATCTTTTTCTAACTCTACCAGCCCTCAGGATGTTAAGGCCTTAAACTGAAATGACACCTCTGGTCATAAACTCAGGTCAAATTAATTGAAATAAATCACACACAAACACCCGGTCATAATTAGAAGGGTGATTAGCTATAAAAAAACTGGCAGTGTAAATTTCTATCAGAATATTTGATTAAAAAAAACCTTCACAGAGACCGAAACCATCTGTGCACAAAAAGCAGGTGCATCAGGAAAGGAAATGTCATGGAGCAGATTGTCCCCTAAGTAATTACCATCATTATTCCAAACAAAGACTAACTGCTCCGACAAGGAGGAACAAACAAAACCAAACACAGGTCCACACCAACACAAGTCACTACGGCCACAGGAGAAAAATACGTTTTATGATATTCATTTAATAAATGGTGTGCACCAATTACTAATTGGTGCTCTCAGGTTGAAGACTAACATTTCCTTAAAAAATAAAATTGACTAAAATCAATTAAAAACCTGAAATAAGATAAATTATCTGTCATTCTACTCAATATGTGACTAATTATTCTCCCGTTTGCAGTGTAAGATGTAGAAATCCAGCAAATTCTCATTTAATTTCCCATTTAATGTATTAAAATATTCCAAATTATGTTCTAAAATTATTATCTAAATACTATTTGAATATTACAAATTTAAGTACACTTTAGATAAGAATCCCTGATTTGATCAAGATATACTCTGTGTAATCTGTTTTATTTCCTGTATTTGCACTTTAAAAACTTAAATATCTTGTTTTTTGGTACAATTAGTCCAATATTGGGTAATTCCACTGGGAGATTTAGGTGAATTTGCTCTTGTTTTAAGAAAACAAGGCTAATATCATCTATAGACAGATGCTCCTTCCTTTTATAGACAGATTATTCCCCTTTTTTTTTGCTGGGGACCCTCTGAAACCACCTCGAGGACCCCCGGAGGTCCCTGGACCTCACATTGAGAACCACAGAGTTACACCTCTCTGTCAAAGCTGTTTAATGTGGCCTGGTTCCTCCTTATTTATGAGTTCTGACAGGAGCTGGACTCATGGAGACCTGGTCTCACCAGCAGCTGGAACCTGTGTGTGTGTGTGTGTGTGTGTGTGTGTGTGTGTGTGTGTGTGTGTGTGTGTGTGTGTGTGTGTGTGTGTGTGTGTGTGTGTGTGTGTGTGTGTGTGTGTGTGTGTGTGTGTGTGTGTGTGTGTGTGTGTGTGTGTGTGTGTGTGTGTGTGTGTGTGTGTGTGTGTGTGTGTGTGTGTGTGTGTGTGTTCGAGACAGTCGATGCTTTGAGTTGAATTGATTGAATTGTGTGTGTGTGTGTGTGTCTGTGTGGGAACCAGGAGGAGATCTCTCTCTCTCTCTCTCTCTCTGTGTTTCTGACCAGCTGGTCTGTCATTTCCAATCAGTGTCTCATAGACTGTAAGAGAGGATGAGGCCACAGGAGTCTGACTATATATATATATATATATATATATATATATATATATATATATATATATATATATATAGTTCAATATCTCAACTGTACTTATTGTAAGACCCGACGTTGCAGAATTGCAGTTTTTCTTCTAAAAAAATAGGTATACATGTTGTTTTTTTCACCTTAACACACTCATTTTATTCCTATTAAATACTTTTATAAAGCTACTAGAGAGGACATTTGTATATAAGTTGACTCACAGGTCCAGAACTTTCACAAGCTGCTAAACTTTATTTATTGGGCTGTATTTATTAGATTCAAGTAGGTAAAATGCTCTTAATAGTGTTCATATTACAAAACTATACACTTACTAGAACATGTAGAGCATGTTGTCTTTTTGTTGTAATTCTACAACAATTGCTGTTGTCAGTTTACAATATGAGTATATAATATAATTTATAATAATATAACGGCTGTTTCTGCAACTATTCCTCAACTACTTCCCATCCTACTACTCATTAAACCCCTTGTAAACCTAATTCAGGCTTCCCACATATCATGGAAAACTTATGGAAAATAAGAAAAAAGATCAAATGTCCTGGATTGAATTGAGTTATCCTGGAAAATTAGGAGTGAAAAGTTCCCTTTTAACATCATTTCATTCATTTTAACCGCTGGCATGTTTTATTTCCACTGTTGTAGGTATGAATGAATGTGATTTAACGTGGCTAAATTAGCATTAAAGCTATCAATCAGTCAATTTGACTTTATTCAAGAGTCTTTATTGTCATTATCCTGGATAACAAAATGTTTGTTGGACCTGCTGTTTACATACAATAGAATATATTGTGTGTATATATATATATATATATATATATATATATATATATATATATATATATATGTGTGTGTGTCCAAACTGTACATCTTCAAACAAACATACATATTTATTTACAAACATGTTCATTGTTTTTAAATTAAATCACCATTCATAAAAATATGATTAATGTTGACATTATTATTCATGATATATACAAAGTATTTTGACATGAAATTAAAATGCAACCATGCAAATGAACCCATAGTTTGTTTTTTAGTGAGGTACATTTATAAGTTTATGCATTCACAAAAATGCAATAAATCAGAATATAGTATGATTTTTTTTTTAATAATTACAGTCTTGTGGTATATGACCTGGATGATATTGTTTAACTCCTTTACTTGTACAACTACAGATATTTGATGTGTTTTCCATGAGGTGAAATAAAAAGTTCTAAGACTTGTTTCTCTTAAATTTTGTTGAAAGCGGTTGATACAAATAAAGTTTTAGGAATCAAATTATTGGGATTTTATTGATGCTACTGTACTCTTTGAGTCTCTATCGATTATTAGACAATGACAACACCATGTAAAAGGTTGCTTTTTTAAAAAGTTAAATCATGTCCACTCAAATTTGTACGTGAGAAACTTAAAATAAAACAAAAAAAACAGCCTGTAAATCAGATAAAATCCTCGACAGCAACAAGTCCAGTTAAATGGACTCTGAACTGCTGCCAAATCCTGTCTGCTGCTGCTGGACAAATCAACTCATGAGTGTTTGTCTTTACAAAATAAGCTTGACCCCATGGTGTGCCAGCGACACACACACACACACACACACACACACACACACACACACACACACACACACACACACACACACACACACACACACACACACAGAGCAGCTGCTTGTTGGAATAACAGTGTGGCTGAAATGACTGCACCACATGGGTCATATTACCCAGCCGGCTTATAATAGTCCAGCTCCACTGCAGAGAGAATAGATTAGTGCGAGTACAGTAGTCTGATCACATATCATAGATGAAAGCCTTCTGAAAGGTATGTTGACAGAGGAATATATCAGCTCAGTGTAGAGCAGCATCCAGAGCCCAGAGTCTGTCAATGAAGCACTTTTCCAGTCATGTTCTTCCCAAAAATCTCCTTTTTTTTACTCCTCAAGATATTCCGAAGTTCCTGCATTTTGATGTATTCCGATAGTTCATTGATGAAATCCCCCTGAGTCGGAATCTCCATTAGACGAGGCTTGTCACAGCGATTAAGTCGTGCTCCTCCTCCTCCTCCTCCTCCTCCTCCTCCTCCTCCTCCTCGGCTCTGCATATGGCTGCCGAGGGTTTTGGAAAAATATTTGTCAAAGTAATTTATATTATAGCCTGGCTGCGGCGGCGGGGATTGTGAAGTGGAGTTATTGCTTTTGGCAGTTCGCAGGGAGATGGAAAACCAACTGTCGTTATTGGTTTTATAGGAGAATTAAATATGTTTTAATGAGAGATTTTATTCATAACTTATATTTAAGATGTAACCCCGGTTTCCGTTTTTTTTTCTCCTTTTGCGGAAAATTGAAATTAAAGACGCAGGAGTACGTTACAAATGCCCCGAAACCACCGGGATGACAATGGATGAGTAAAGTATTTCCACAAAATCTCAGTTTAAATTGTTGAATTAAATTATTCTGAGAGTTCTACATGTCAAATACTATTCCTGCATCATTATCGCTGCATATCCACCTGCAGGATGAAACTTTGAAACTTTAAAACAGGGTCTGATATTCTGCTAAATCAGAATATTACACTACTAAATATAGGAATATGTATGTATATATACTTTATGGTTCTTTTTAGGGGCATAAAGATTCATTTTAATGATTTGATTCCTGATTCGTGGGCACCAAACTCCACACTTCATCATTAAATAAATTTAAAAACATCCATATAAAGTCTGCTGTGCTTAAATCCAATACTTATACTTTTAAATTAAAGTTAAAGTTTTAAATTAAAGTTTTTTTTGGCTCTGAATTGAAATAAAAGATCTAAGACTTGTTTCATGCACAAAAGACTTATTTTTCTCAACTTTTGTTGAAAGCAGTTAACCCACAAAGGGTTTTATTGATGCTATTATGCTATTTAATACTCCTTAATCAGTGTAAGTCTTTATATATAATCATATCGATTCCTTTACATTATTAGATGATTGCTTTTTTAAAAGATATAGTATTTAAACAACAAATACATATAGAACAGATTAGAATGTATTCATATATTAAATATAACAGCACGGGTAGAGTCACTATAGACACTAAATTAATATCTGACTGGAAACTAATCGACCATTTTATCACTATAAATAATATTTCTGATATAAATACTGACCTCTGACCTCTGCTGCTCAGTTTCATGCAGCTTCTGTTTTAGTTTCTATAGCTTTTAACTGAGCTGGTGGGTGAGAAACTGCAGAAACTGGATCAAAAATATCACTTTTCTACATGTTTAACATCACATCTTTATGCTTGTTGATCAGGAGCATTGATAAAGTATCGGCCTGTTAATTGAGACAGTTTTATTGCACTTGGAGTGTGTGTGTGTGTGTGTGTGTGTGTGTGTTAGAGAGAGAGAGGCTGCAGTGAGGGGATGACATTCAGCTCATCAGACATTTCCTTAATGTTAATGCTCCAACAAATAAAACTAATGCACTCCATTTTCTTTTTACAAATGATTTGCCTCCTGTACTAAAAGATGCTAAATTAATGATGTATGTAGATGATGCTGCCGTTTATGCATCAGTAAGAACACCTGCTGTTTGAGGCAATATCTTGATTAAGGAGCTAAACATAACTTTGTAAAAACAAAAAAAGCAACATAACCAGAATGAAAAGCTTGATATTTGGTTGAAATCACTCTCTCAGGAGTGAGTCAGAGCTAAAACACATCTCCATAAATAAAACACCGATCCAGCAAATAAAGGAAACTGAACTCCTGGGAATCACATACCTGGTAAAGATCTATCAAGACAATAATGTTTTTAAACATTATTATTGTTTCACAGGTTAACTACTAGACAAATAATATGGGAAAATGTTATGAAACATGATTAAAGCAAACTGAATATGGTGACACGCCTCACTGGTTAATGTCTATGTCTCCACATATAAACGTTTTACAGTGGTTCAAAGTTGAGGGCAGATTGATTCTATCTTCAAAACGGAAGGTTTTACAATCCTAAATTCCATTATAATCAGTGAAAACACAATCTATAGTCATATATGCTACCAGACAGCTGACTGGAGGCTGTTATTTTCACTTCTTAAGCCCAAAACTCTTTTACCAATGAACAAACTGACAAACTTGGAAAATCATGTTAATCATAAAATCATGAAGTGCAAGTAAATCTGCACATATCACTGCTCAAAACGTTCCTTTGCAGGTATTTGACATGTGTAGCAGGCTTTTACATGCATCATATTCCTGTTTCTGTGTAGAAATTTGTTTTCTTTTAACAGACGCCCAAAAATATCCGGTTAAAAAATAAATCTAGACTTTTGTAGCTGGGGCCTTTATCGTTCCCATATGAGTCTCAATCCAACTAGACCTCAAAGGAAATTCTGCTAATTTTCAAGCTGAGGCTTATTCTCAGCTTTTATTTCCTTGATATGAAAAGCTTTTTGATGATAACGACCAAATAACAGTTTGCTATTAAGAAAGTAAAACTCTTAGTTTGTCTTGTTATTTCATTATTTCGTATGAGACATGTAGCTGACATTGTGTCCCAGCTGGATGCAGCGTTTTTACAGCAACCTGAAACAAAACCAAACTGAAGAAGAGGCAGAAGCTTCATTAACACCATCAGGATGTGACAGCAGCTAACAGCTGAGATGATTGTTTACTCATCTCCATGTGTTTCACAGGCTTTTACACATGTCAGAAAAGGAAAAGAAAACTGTCCGACCGTAACTCACAACCATGAAACTGAAAACAAATCAATTAGCTATTATTAGCTTTTTAAAAAGCCTGGTACATGTTGGTAATGTGGGTTATTCTGCTGGATGGTGCAGGTGTTGCTGCAGTCTGGTTGTCTGCCTGTCTTTTTACTTGAAATACAATGGCACAAATCCTGCACATAGCTTCTCTTATGTCTTTGGATTGACCATTTTCTTCAGGACTAAAGCCAAAAAACTGCCTTTTTCGCAACCAATGTGTCAACAAAATGCTCAGGGGGAAATGGCAAAATGCTGCAAACACGGAAATGATGCAACAACATAAATAATGCTGCAGGAGAAAAATGCAACTGCAAATACTTTAAAAAACACACAAACTCCTATAACAACTACAAGAAACGCTGCAAAGTCGTGGTTTGTCTCTGTTGCCAAGGAAACAAAATTAATTTGAACTGATCAAAAGCTATAATTCAAAGTATAATGTGGTGCTCGGGTCTGAACGTTGCAGGGCACAACAGGAGCAGAGCGTTATTTTTGCCCTTGTTTTATGTGTTTGAGCATTTTTATCCTGCAGTGTCTTTCTGTTGCATTTGGTTTTGATTTTTGCATCATTCCTGTCCATCCAGTATCGTCCATCACGATATTTCACAGCAGGCGTCGTCAAATACTCAACAACCTCAATAACTATGTGGCATTGAGCCGATATAAGTGAGACTTAAGGGCATAAAACATATATTCATCCCATTGTTCCAACATATCTCTCTGAATGTTTTTATAGCTGTCAATATTTCACATTTTTTATTTAGATATCCATTTCAGTTTTAGTTCAAATTATCATCTGTATACAAGCAATCTATTATAGTAATGAGGCAATTACTTACTTGTGTTTTTAGCTATGATATCACTTTTATTAGTTGCAAGTTGTTTTTAAATGTGCTCTATAAAATAATTGATTGATTGATCGAAGCTAGTACAAATTACAGCATATAGCACCACTATATTTAAAGCAAGCAACATCTAGTTTGCAATGATTTTGTATAAAAACACTTAATTTATAGTTGCATAACTTAAGCTCATAGAAAATAAAACAGTAATTAACCCAAAATTGGTGCAAGATTATACTTGGGTAAAATAAATCGATAGATCAGCCTGTGAGACTTTACTCGGGTAGAATTTGCCCCACAATGCTATTCTATTCCTGTTGTGACATTGCTGTGTTTTGCATCATTGTAGTGAGAGAAAAAGGCCTGGAAAAAATAAAAAAATTCAATAGTACTTGTTGTCTGTGAGGCTCTGAGCTGCAGCTCAAGTAACTTAAGGCTCAGGGTGTTGGTGTCCTGTCAGATGTGAAGAGACAGTGTTGAGTCTTTACTCATCCTAAAAACACAGCATCTTCACACGTCTATTCTGGTTTCAGAATGATCGTTTGCCCTTTGAAAAACACTCAATGAGCCAAATGAAACCTTCACAGCGGAAAATAGAAAAAGCTCCCTCCCAGCTGGCATGTATTACAATCCCACACTGGCCTACTTTTATCTCTCAAAACCGATTTTTTGGTTGTTGTTTCGGTTGCTAATTGTGTCGGTTTTCCTCTGGTTTGATGTGAGGTTCACCACTTCTGTTCCTTTGTGTCTTATTTGATTCACTTTTGGCCTTTTTAAAGAATTATTCATTGCAATGTGTCATTCACAAACATAAGAGGTCATTTTTAATCAATAAAAGTCATTATCCACTGAGCCTTCACCATTGTAACGCAGCAATTTGAACTTGTTAGAAGTAGGATTGAAAAATTGTGGGAATTTTCAAAGTTGGAAACTTTTAATTTAAAATAAATGGGAAATAAACAAAATGTACAAAATTAAAGGTTGGCCCTTAACAAGGAACTTAAATATATTTGGTGAAATATATTGTTGCATAATCTTTACTAAAACAATCCGATTTAATTCAACTACACTCCTCAATCACATGCTTTTGAGCCTAAAGCATAAGACAATTGAAGCCATTTGAGCTGCAGACTATATAAAGTAAGTTTTGATATTATGGGGTAAATATATTTCATCTACAATGGTATTAATGTTTAACTTGCAAATATTATATAGCTATTTTTCAGTTCATTTACCCTTTTTCTCCCTCTGTAAGTCTTTGTATGTGTGTGAATGTTGTGATGAATGCTGCAAAAATGCAGCAGCATGTTGAAAAGTGCCAAAAATTTCCTTTAAGACTCAAAAAAAATCCACTCCAGGAGAATACATACCTGCTGTATATGAATATAAATGAATATACATATTTCTAATATTCCACTTACCTTCCCGTGGAAAGTTTGTGAACATTTACTGGAAATTTCCGGCTCCTTTGCAGCCCTCATTAAAAGTATAGTTCTCCACTGTAGTCTGTCACCTGCCTGGTCCAGTTCTGTTGAGTTTGACAGAGAATCATTAGTAAATTAATGATATTTAGCTTTCTGCTATAATATAATGTTCTTATCTAATTGTACTGATGAGTAAAAACAAATAAATACATGTATTCTTAGATTTTCAGAAGGAATAGCCTTGTTATTTGGTTGTAGCCTTTTTTTTTAATATTATATAATACTGGAGAATATCTATGCAGGGAAAATAATCCGAAAGCAGCTGAGAAACATCCAGGTATGTTGTATAACATTGTCACATTTATATTTCTGCTGTTTCTAGCCTCAGCATCAACATTAACCATCCCATCGCTGCCTCAGTGAATATATTCCTCCAACCTGGAATCCTGCATCTCAGCTTCTGTCTGGCTGCTCATGAATAGGAGAATATAATGACTTCTGAGCAGACCGGAGCTGCTTATGCATAAGCTGAACACCTCGGCAGGGAGAAATGAAAGAAGTGTCTCTCGCTCTTTGTCTTTTTCCTCCCTTGCGTGTGCCTGGATGAACGTTAATGCATGTCAAGCAGCTTCCCTGTCAACCATCTGCTGCTGCTCCGGCCCCACGGCCTTCTGATCCGCAGACTTCTGCCTGAACCGCAGACCTGTGGCGGCGGCCTTTCCCCTGCAGCTCTAACCTGAACACGCTTCAGTGCAAAGTTCAGCTGTTCTTCATGAGATCAGGTTTAAAGTCCGTGCACCCGAATCTGAGTTTTTTCACCCCAATGTGACCTGTATCTGAACTTTTTAACCCTCTATCGCATGAAATATTACTTAGACATGGTAAAAAAATGATTTTACTACATAAGACGCCTAAATAATATACTAAAAAAAAATCTATATAAGATAAAAAGTTGTAAACATAGTCTCAGGGGAGGTTCATGCTATGTAAGTCAATGGGACTCCATTAGGTTGTATGCATTAGGAATTTGTCATATTATCTATTTAGCAACCATAAAGGTTATTGTCCTTAAACCTGGTATCAAAATCTACAAATCTGAAATCTACAACATGTGAGGTGACTACAGAAGAGTCAGAATCTAATTATGTTGCTGTTACAGAGCAAATCTAGTTAGAATATTGAACTAAAATTGTGTAAAATACTCTATTTAAAACTTAAAACAAGACCAAAAGGACACAAATCAGAAAAAAAACATGAACTAAGCCAAATTATCTGCAATGCAAAGTTCAATAATTAGAGTTTAAAGATGAATTATTTGTCCATAAAATCATATAAATCACAATGAGGATTATTCCAGAACATGGAGAA
Organism: Lepturacanthus savala; assembly: GCA_030544235.1. NCBI lineage: Eukaryota > Metazoa > Chordata > Actinopteri > Scombriformes > Trichiuridae > Lepturacanthus > Lepturacanthus savala. Next base: position 3,786,800 of record CM060466.1, on the reverse strand, counting down.
TATATTCTGTAAGATAATCTACATTAAATATTTTCTTATTTTATCGATGATGTGGATATTGATGATATATATTGATGCTGTAACAGTAACACTGTGTTTGACTACAGATAAAAACACTTTATTTAGTGTTTGAACTGAGGTTTTCTACTGTGATTTATGAATAAAACTCAATGCTGAAACTGGATCCGGAGGTTTTTTATTTTAAGGTTAAGCCCTGCAGTCTGAATTTAGCCAAAGATCAAAACTTCGATTTCATGATCAAACTGCTAATGGATCCATTCTGGACAGAGACTTTGACTCCTCTTTTTTCCTCATGAATCAGCTGTATCCTGTTTGAACTGCAGACTCTATTTCTCTCCGACAGTGTTATGACCTTCCAGACAGAACAACTTTCACTCCAGTGAACAGCTGCTGTTTACTCCTCCTAATCGCAGGCAGCTGAACATCCATCAGACCACTAATGAATAAAATTGCATCATACCATGCCGTTCCCCCACCACTGTAACTTAATGACGCTGCACGCTCTATCACACACTCACTATAGCCTGTTTAACTGCAGCCCACCCACTGTTCTTACAGGCGTTTTTATAGAGATTCAACTGCAGCATCTTTATAGGCAAGTATCTACAAGACTTGTCGGTCATGGCAGATAAATTATATTATTAAATGCACCATTTTACACACAGTTTTCCTCTTATGTCTATAGCATGTAGCATAAATGTGCCCTCTTTAAAATATAGCAGGCCAATAATAAGTAATAAAAGGTAATACGTTTTTTGCTAATAATGTAATAACTTATTATCAGCCAATAATGTTATCGACCAAAATTTAGGAGCACTTTTATTACATTATTAAACAGTTATGCTATTAGTGTATTACAATTTAAAGAGGGTAAATTTGTATGGCTGCTAGGTACCCTATTAATAAAATAATTAATGGTGCACCTCTAATACAATAGCTCCGGTAATTTAGGCTCATTATGTTCAGCAGCTACTACTGCTAATAATGTCTGTCTGAGTCCAGTTTTGCATGGGTTAATTTTCAAAAACTGGAGAATAACAGCATTTTATGTTTTGTATGTTGCACTTAATCATCAAAGTGTTTCTGCTGCACTGTAGTTTTTAATATAGTATTTAATTTAATGTCTTTTTTCCAGCTTTGTGACGTGTGCTGCCGACCTCTTGAGCATTGAGATCAAGATCTCTTGGAAAAGAGACCTTGATCTCAACTTACACAAAGTTGTGCAAAAAATAAGTGGATTTCACAGACATTTAGAATTTTAGCATGAAAAATATCCAGAAGAAAGCATATTGAAAACGTCTGAGGATGCTAGCTTGCTACTTTAGCAAACCTAGCAAGTCGCTTAAAGAAATTCAGAACAAAAAAAAAACCTGCACCTATTTCTTATGTTTGCACCAACTTGTACAGTTTTTCTTTGAAAAGTTCAGCCATCTTGTCTTCATCTTCTTCTTCTATCTCACGCTGGACCTAGGTTACATATCAGGTAGTGATGGTTTCTGGTGGTACTGGTCTTCGCTTGCCTGGGTTTACTCATCCTTCACTGCACACAAATTCAATTCACTGTGAAATTTAGTCTGGACACCAAGGACACAGTTTTCTCTTCATCTATGGAGCCAATCACAGAACAGAGGAGGATGCAGCGAGAAGACGACGAAACACTGAAGCGACTTTGTTGATAACTGTGAATTCAACATGGCAGCAGATGCTAATTTACCTTTGGATGCAGCATTAGAAAGTGTTTGAAGTAATTTCGACTGCAAGTTTATCTTTAAAATTGAGCAACTTTTAGCATTAAACTTGTGTATGTTCGATACGATTGGCTATACATTCATAATGCCCAATAAACGACTCTGGGTTTTCATTAAACCACGCCTCCAATACGAGCAAATGAATGGATGGTTCCTAGACCAAATATCAATGTACATTGAGATGAGATCTGGTGTTGGCCAGGTGAAGGATGGATGAAAATGGACAAAATGGATTTGCATTCATGTTACTGTTCCATGCTAAATATCACTATATTTTTCAATAGAGGAGAGAGCTTGTTCTTGATTGTCTGCAGCATTGAAGAAAAATACTAAAGAATAGTGATGTGAAGAATCTAAGGAATTTATTTGACGTAGACTTCTACATGGTAAAAGTCTTTCCAGTTTTATCTCATACCCGGTTTTAACCAGGAGATGATAAATGCACATGTTGGCGTTTCAGAAAGCTAAAAGAGCAGCAGAACCTCAGCCACCGGCCTCCCACTACCACTGCACAGCTTTTTCTAAGACCCAGCTGGTTCCGGCTCACATCTGCTCCACATGATCACCATGTAGGCCCACGGTAAATCATGGAGGGGGAGCAGCTCCACCACCACCAGAGCCTTCAGCCACACAGAGAGAAGCTCATACCATTGCTCCTACAGCCTGTGTGATGGTAGACACTAAAGTCCAGTCTGTTTTATGGCTCTGCTTTGATTTAAATGAAAAAATAACAGCTGCAAACTGAGTCTGAACCGCGGATCTTCTATCGAGGGGGGCATCATCACATTCTTCAGGTCATCAGAGCTGTTTTGTAATTGGTTTCCCCTCAACATGTGATGTGTGTATAATTAGGCTGCTTCTATTGCGTTTGATTGATTATAACTCGGCCTGTCTGATGATGTTTGTGAGACGCTTGTGTGCTCACTCATGTGCAGTTATGCCACATACTGGAATCTGACATACAGCGTAATAGACCACTTAGCTCTCTCCAATATCTGAAAATAGGCTCTTAGCTCCTTATTAAAGATTCTGCCAGTCTGGAATGGGCAAATTGTTTGGCTGCTGCTATTGTTAGTTGCAGCTTTCTAAAAAACCTCATACAAACTTCACATTTTTATTACCCATGGGCAGTATTTTGGGTCTATTTTGAAAGAATTATGTGATATTAGAAAAAAATGCGGCATCACAAAAATGTAGGGAAATGTTGGAATTCATTGCTTCGGTCTTCAATAGGACGTCCACCAACTGTGAAGTTGATTGGATGAGCAGTTATTGAGTAAATACCTCCCTTCATAGCTGCCTGCCTGCATTCATACAAACCTCCTCCTGCTGCTCAGACAGCAAACATCCAGCCCTGCCCATGTGGTGGCTTCTGATTGGTCATAAATGGTGACTTTTGTAGTTTTATCACCTACCAGGGATCATGGATCAGTTTGCATATATCAAAATACTTGAAGAAGTCATGCTGAAGAGGAAATGCCCTTAAAATGTGAGTTATTAACAAGACAACGACTCCAAACACACCGGTAACGAGCAGCATCTTGGTTCCAAACCAATAAGATTGAAGTTATGAGTTTGTATATATGGTGTTTTATAGAAATCCTGCATATTCCACATTTTAATACCAAAAAAAACTTATTTCAGAGACTTTTTCGCTCTAGTTACGTTCTGATGTTGCCGTAACACTCAATGACATTGAAATCAATTCTTGTCTTTAGTTTTCATTCTTCAGTTTTTGGTACAATTAGTCTATTTAGCAGAATTATCTCATTCCACTGGCAGATAATGTATCTTATTTCATGTTTTTTTCCCGATTTGGTCGATTAACTAATATTTTGTTTAATAAAAAGATTAAATTGACCAAAATCAAGAAAAATCTGCAAAGTTAAGCAACATTTTCTGCCAGTGGAATAAGATAATTCTACTCAAGACGGGACTAATTGTACCAAAAACAAGATATTTTTACCTGATAACATCTCAGTTTCTCAGTGACTTTCTGTGATACATGTAAATGTTGCTTTACACTGAAATTGAAAGAAAATCATGAATAAAATCGAAATTGCAATATCTGCCAACAATATTAAACATGTTCAAATCCAAAAACACATAAAGGGTTCTTAAGACAACCAGTATCTAAGGAGTGGATCATGAGGGAGTGATTGAGATGATTTCAAAGTGAAATGCAGCTGTCTGTGTTGGCAGGAAACTCAGCCGTCATCGTTTCTGCTGCTGTCACACTTTAAATTTGAACCGTTCAGCTGTTTCACTCTGTATTACATTAATAAACACACACACACACACACACACACACACACATGATCATAAACAAGTACTTACCCAGTGACCCCCCTCATACCCACACCCACCAGGCCAACATGAATAAACACACACACTCACTTAAAGCCCACGCATCATCCAATCCATATGCACCTCCATCTATCCGTCCATCTGGCTGCACTCCACTCAACCACATCTGTCCGCTGTGTGTGTGTGTGTGTGTGTGTGTGTCGTCAGGTGGGTCTCCATATATCCGACTGAGGCTCTCTACATGTTGGGCCTTTGAACTAATCGAATGGGTGGGGTTGAAGAGGGGATTGGGAGCATAAATATAACAAATATCCGCATGATGGCTGGACATCCTCCACCTGGCAGGTCACATACAGACTATACTCATCCTCAGTGCTGATTATAACCAGTTTAGAGGTGAGACACGTGTAACTTTCAGAAACGTTCTAATTTTAGGCTCTGGTATTCATGCTTGCTGCAACAAATGTGTCCTGGAGGTGTTTTTATTTTATTTTTTTAAAGAGTTCAATCAGGATTTCTGAAAACAGGATTTCCTGATAATGTGATTTTTCCTCCTTCAAAGTAAAAGACACATTTTTTTTATAACTAAACAGTAAAACGTGGATTTTATATTGCTGCTTTTTGGTAATATCATACCAGTGTATGTTGTGGTGGATCCTGTAGATACATTAGCATCAGAAATGCACATGGAAGCGTACATGTTCCCCCAACCTGAACCCGTCACATAAAGGTTCTTCCACAGGCTGTTAAAGCATGTAAAATGCTTCACAAATGGAACAAATTGCCCCTTTTATGTAATTTTGTGACGCAATTTTACAAAGTTCTGTTTTTGGTAACCTAATCTGAGTACAGGATCAGATACTGAACAGTGCTGCTGAGATATGGAGGGGTACAGTGTCTTGCTCAAGGACAGACCAGGAAAGAGAAGAGCTGACACAGGATTAGTCGGTTTATATTCCGCACACAAACATACTGAACATATGATGCAGCTGTTGACACCTTCTTATTTTTTCCTGCTGCTGAAATGTATGCATTCCGTGTGACACCTAGTGCAAATTGTACCTTCTGCATGCAAGGACATAAAAAACCCTGTTGATGTCTGGTGCAAACCTAAAACATTGTCTTAGTAGTGTAGAACCATATGTTAAAACAAGAGTTATAGTAACAGGTAGATTATCTGTTTCCTTAAAGAGAAAATGCTTAATTACTATGTGATTTAGGTGTGATTGAAGACAAAGACTAAAAAGGGTTAAACGCACTCATGTGATCTGCCCTGAGATTAAATTTGTAGAGACATTTGTTTGTCTTGTATGAGAAGTTTCATCTTTGCAGCTGTGTATTTTGTGGCTTATAGGATCATGTGGGCTTTGGTCACATGATTACCATAAAATCACAACTAACTAACTAGCAGCCAATTTTATAGCATAGGCTTTAAAATCTGATTTATATGGTGTTGTCATGTATGTTGTAAAAAAGTGTGACATCTATCTACACTTCAACTGTCATTTCAACACAAGATAAGGATACTTTGCCTCATCACAAGCAAAAAAGACCTGATACAATGGTTTTAAAGACAAGGATCTAGGCAGTAAAATCCAATGAATAGACTTGTGTCCTGATTGTTCAGTGTAGTAATTCTATCTGATATTCTATCTGATATCTATATATTCTCTTAAAACACAAATTTCCCCTTATAGATATGAATACTAAATATTAGTGACATTAAAAATCTGAGTTGACCAACTTCTGGTACCTATGAACAGTTATTTCAGCCTCACAATTGTTCTAAATTTCTTGTTTTTTCCTCAGAAACAACATTTATGACGTCACCCTACAAGTTTTCAATGGGATTAAGGTCCAGGGATTGGGTTGGCCACTCCATAACTTGTTGGTTTGGAACCAAGATGCCTGATTTACAAGGTGTTTTATTGTTGAAACTCATATTTTAAGGGCATTTCCTCTTCAGCAAAAGGCAATATGACCTCTTCAAATATTTTGATATATGCAAACTGATCCATGATCCCTGGTATGTGATAAATAGACCTGACACCATAGCAAGAAAAACTTCCCCATATCATGATGCTTCACTTTCTTCAGAGTAAACTGTGGCATAAATTCAGTGTTTGTTGACTTGGTTGGTTGGTTTTTCCTCTTCAGCAAGAAGACAAGGGATCAGTTTGCCTATAATAAAACATTTAAAGAGATCATGTTGCCTTATAGTGAAGAGGAAATGCCCTTGAAATGTGACAACTTCCCCAAGCACACCAGTTATCCAGCAGCATCTTGGTTCCAGACCAACAAAATTAAAGTTTATGAATTCTCCAACCCAATCCTCAAACCTTAATCCCATTTAAAAACATGTAGGGTGACATCATAAATGTTGTTTCTGAGGCAAAACCAACAAATTCAGGGGAACTGTGAGGCTAAAATAACCGTTCATGGGTGCCAGGAGTTGGTCGACTCCATGTAACACAGATGTGAAGCAGTTTTTAGAAACCGTGGTTTATCAGTTTAGTGATTCACAGGAATGCTAAAGCCTGAAGATTTCTCAGTATAAACAGTAAATATTTGAGTTTGTAATGAAAAACACAGACACTGCTATTTATTTGAAAAGCCTAATTTTATGTTTTCTTCATTTTCTGTACACATTTTGATTTAGGACATAAAATGCAGTGTTTCCAATGCATCGAAATAAACAAATTTCAAAGGATTTTGGCTTTTTAAACACACTGCTGTTATTTTGAACACAATTGTATATGGTCTATGATTTGACATGTTTAAATACCAATATTTTTGAGTGATACATTAGGGAAGTTATTGGAATGATTTGATGGCATTAAAATTAGCATTTTAATGCTACGGTTGCCTGCTTTTAGTTGTGACTCCTAAATATAATAATTTTTAGTGGTGGGGGACTATGCTATATACTGTATATAACCCCGGTTTCATGCACGCAACGCGTATTTGCATTTTATGACCTAATGCTGGTTTCATGGAGCAGGCTGAAAACACCAAACCACAGCTCAATATTAACAGAAAAAAACATAATTTGTCAGGGGAGGCAGTGCTGGCTCTTTGTGTTGCAGCGAGCAGGCTCCATGCAGAGAGAGAGGGAGAGAGGCAGGGCCGACAGTGGGCATTCATCCTCTCAACATTCACAGCCTTAATTAGAAGCCTAATTACACAGGGAAATGGGATGCCAGGGGGAGAAGAGAGGGAGGGATGGAGGAGGCAAAAGAGAGGAGACGCTCATGCTTCAGAATGGCAGTGCTCAAAAATAGGACCACCGCCGCCCTCCTACTCCCACCGCCGTCACCATCACTACCACCAACATCACCATTACGACTAACACTACCACCATCACCATCCCTACCACCACCATCCCTACCACCACCATCACTACCACCAACATCACCATTACGACTAACACTACCACCATCACCATCACTACCACCACCATCAATATCACCACCATCACTACCACCACCATCACTACCACCAACATCACCATTACGACTATCACTACCACCATCACCATCCCTACTATCACCACCATCACTACCACCAACATCACTACCACCACCATCACTACCACCAACATCACCATTACGACTATCACTACCACCATCACCATCCCTACCACCACCATCAATATCACCACCATCACTACCACCAACATCACCATTACGACTATCACTACCACCATCACCATCCCTACTACCACCACCATCACTACCACCACCATCACTACCACCAACATCACCATTACGACTATCACTACCACCATCACCATCCCTACCACCATCATCACTATCACCACCATCACTACCACCATCATCACTATCACCATCACCATCCCTACCACCACTATCAATATCACCACCATCACTACCACCATCATCACTACCACCACCATTAGTACCACCACCATCACCATCACTACCACCACCATCACTACCACCACCATCACCATTACGACTATCACTACCACCATCACCATCCCTACCACCACCATCACTACCACCAACATCACTACCACCAACATCACCATTACGACTATCACTACCACCATCACCATCCCTACCACCACCATCACTACCACCACCATCACTACCACCACCATCACTACCACCATCATCACCATCACCATCCCTACCACCACCATCAATATCACCACCATCACTACCACCACCATTAGTACCACCACCGTCGCCATTCCTACCACCACCATCACCATTACCACCATCACTACCACCATCACCATCCCTAGCATCACCATCCCTAGCACCACCATCACTACCACCATCATCACTACCACCACCATTACTGCCACCACCACCGTCGCCATTCCTACCACCATCACCACCATACCTGCCACTACCACCACCGCCACCACCATCACCATTACCACCATTACTACCTTCACCACCATTATCATCCCCACCATCACTATCACTATCACCATCACTACCACCATCACCATCCCTACCACCACCATTACTACCACCATCATCACTATCACCATCACCATCACTACCACCACCATCACTACCACCACCATTACTACCACCACCACCGTCGCCATTCCTACCACCATCACCACCATACCTGCCACCACCGTCACCACCATCACCATTACTACCATCACCACCATTATCATCCCCACCATCACTACCACCATCACCATCCTTACCATCACCACCATCACCACAACCACCATCTCTATCATCACCATCACCACCATCTCTACCATCCTCACCACCACCATCAGGTCTATTTGTCAGTATTCCTGTTATAAATGCCAATAAATAGGGAATATCTCTATATCCCTCAAAGGTTATGTACTTAAACCTGGTATCAAAAGAAATCTAAAAATAATAAATGAATCTTTAAGCTTTTTTGGTGCCAAAATCAACACAGAACTCACTTTCTACCACTGAGAACGGTCACAACCCCTGAGCAAGATGGCCGCAGCAGAGCCACAACCAGAATGCAGCATTTATATAGGAATCGGTTCTTAACCATTTAAACTCCAGGCTTGTTTTTCAGTTTTCCTGCTATGAATAATAATAAAAAGTTTAAAATCAATTATTTATCCATAAAATCAAAGAAATCACACTGAGGAAGATTACAGAACATGAAAAATATACACTACTCACAATAAGTTAGGGATATTGGTATTGGTATTTCAACATTTGTTAGAGCTGCAACAAATAATCAATTGAGTATTGGCCAATTATTTTTATAATCAATCAATCAATTTGAATCATTTTAAAGAAGAAAATGTCCAAATTCTCTGGTTCCAGCTTCTCTTCTATAATAAACTGATTATCTTTGTCTTGTGGACTGTTGGTCTGGACAAAAAAAGACATTTTACACCATTTTATGACACAAGCAAGTAATCTATTAATTATTTCAATAATCAATAGAAGAATCAACTATCAGAATAGTTGTTAGTTGCAGCCTGAGTCTTTATATTACATAAAAAGTCCATGAAAGGACATGAATAGACACAAATAACTCAAAATGTTGTATCTTTTTACATCATGATAATGACGTTTTCCTTAGATAATATATTGTATTTTCATATATTACATGATATATTGATATAGTATTTATTGTGACATGCCAACACTAGACCAGCACCACCAGAAATCTGATATTTCCAGTTATATCCTCATTGCTGCTGCCAACTTAGCTGCAGCTGAATGCTCGCCATGTCTCATATTGCATGTGTGTATGTGTGTGTGTTTGCACAATGTAGTTAAGTGTGTAAAAGTACTTCCACTTGGGATTCCCTGCTTCTTATTGAAGGAAGTGTTTGACTTTAATATATTTACTGGTGCATTAGGAGATGAATTAATTCCTCCAGTTCAACAGGTGGTATCTAACCCTGCAGATAGTTTCATACGCTCAGATTTCCAGAAGTCATGCTCTGTAATTTAGATTAGATTAGATAAGACTTTATTCCCTCAGGGAAATTGAAGAAATTGAAGAAAGGGAAATTTCTACCTTCCACCTAATTAAGTAAAGCAACGGTACTAAAAACTATAAATGTTCCAGGCTTCATAGGAACTACTTATGTAGAAAGTAGTTCCAGTAAAAACTGGCCATACACACCAAAGTCATAGTCACAGGGTTGAGTAACACCCAGACAACACAATGTCCCTCATTTTGTTTCTGGGATGTAACGCGTATCGCATGCTATCTGTTCTCTTTCTCACCTCCGTTAGACACATCTCCATTTCTATCCCTCCATCTCCCCTCTTTCTCTCTCTTTCTTTCACTCTTTTTCTCTCAGCCAAGCTTTTTCCCCCCAGCAGCCATCTCTTAATTATTGACGTGGACACTAATGGAAGCCCCCCGGGTCTCCAGCCGCAAAAACCTGACACATCATCATTATGGCATGAGGTGTGTGTGTGTGTGTGTGTGTGGCGCTAAGCTAGTGGCGTCAGCGTTAGCTTCTTTAACGTGTTGCTGCCTCATTCTTCCAACATGCTGATCTGTCCACTGATGAAACATTGATGGAGACGCCATAGTGGGTCTGGAATGACTGAGTTGGCGGTATGTGGTGCTGCCAATGCTGTCAATAAGTGACATGGCTCTCTAAAGTTGAAGAATTTAGTCTCTCTATATTATAAAAATGGGTTTTATTTGAAGTTATAATATGTTTAACAAGATATATATATGCTTTAGGTACAAAAAATATCTTAATAAAGTTTAAATCTCCTCTTTGGAGCTCTAGAAACATTTTTTTTGTTGTTGTTGTGCCGGTCTCATTAATATTAATCAGCGATTCCTCTGATTGGCTGATTTGATTGGCTGTGAATTCAGGGTTATTGGGTGTTTAAAATAAAAAGGAAATACCATGGAACATAGGAAGTAACACCATAAACAATGCAAAACAGAAATCTTAAGTGGAAATAGCTTATTTAGGTACAATTTGTTCATTATTGAGTAAATAATATCCTATTTCAAGTTTTTTTCCTGATTTGGGTTAATATGGTCTCATTTTAACCCTTAAACCTTCACTAATTTTACTCCTTTTCCCTATTAAACAGCTTCTTTCCTGCTCAAAACTACTAAACAGTCAATCAGTTTCAGGATTCTAACCCTTTAAATGCCAGTTTATTTATTTAAATTATTTTTTCCCATATAATATATGTAGGATGAGCCATTAGTGGTGATTAGAGGTTACAGACTTGGCTTACAGAAGAATTTCTGCAAGAATTCATGAAAAATTCGAGATGCAAGATGGATAAACTGTGAGCAAATTAAAAAAAGCCTTAAAAAAAGCAATAATTGTCTAAGGAGAATGTCGTGAAGGTTAAGGAAACTAACAGTTACTTTAAAAAAAGATTAAATCCATGAAAATCAATAATGAAAATTATCTGCCAGTGCAGTAAGAACATCCTGCACAATAAAAACAAGATGTATTTACCTGTTAAGATTTCAGTTTTTGCAGTGAACTCATTGGAAGACTGTTTTTTCAAATCATATTTACTGAAAACCTCTCTCACTTATTGTTGAGATGGTTGATTATTGTAATTAAATCAAAGGCAGTTGTTCTCTTTCCAATAATATGGAAACAATCAAACCCTGTAACTATATCAAGAACTACTCTTCAGACAATTTTGGGGGCCAATTAAAAAAAAAAGTGTTTTAATCCATATTTCAATATAGATTTTATATATTTTACACACAGAAACCCACAGTTAGGATTATAAACTTTCACAGGACAGTAAAGTAAAACTCCTGCTTCTGTCCTCTGGCTTTCACTGGAATAATGGATTCCAAAGAACATCTGTATGGAAAAACAATTATGGAGGATTTATTTTTTTCTCAGAAATGTGTTTTCTATTTGTCTCTAACGAGGTGTTGACCTGATAACCCACTCACTGCTGCTGCTGCTGCTGCTGCTGCTGCACTGACCCACAGAAATCCTGGAGTTTCAGTCTCTAGAAAAGGAATTACCATACTTTTACCTTGTATAATCGTCTTTTTTGCATTGTGTCCAGTCAATTAAGATGAAAACATGTCATCCTTATACCTTAACTAGAACTGCTCATGTAGCCTGAACCTGTAATTCAGGATTTACATTCTGCTCAGCTGTGAGAAATGAGGCTCGTTTGCAGTTCATTTCAGCTTTTTCACAGGAGATCAGGCCTTTTTTCTCCAGTTAATCTTGAGAGGTGATTCCCACAGAGAAGCTCACAGCAGTCACTCAGAGACAGCCCGGACATTACAATTAGCTCCAGTAAGGAAGATATACTATTGGTCCAGTTTGCATATCATAAAAAATATTCAAAAATTAGGGCTGCAACAAACGAATATTCTGATAGTCGCTCAATCTGTTGATTATTGAAACGATTAATCGATTTGGTTCATAAATGTCGACCAAAGCTTGGACTCTGAGACTCACCTGCTTCCAACTTAAAGGGATAGTTCAGTATTTTCCGATATCTCGCCTTATTTCCCTTATTCCTGTATTGTATCTGAAGCAAACACTGCAAAAACTGATATCTCAACAGGTCTTTTTGGTATAATTAGTCCAATAATGAGTAGAATTATTATTATTATTCCAGTAGCAGATAATTAAGCTTATTTCAAGTCTGTTTTTTCTGGAGTTTGTCTTGTTTTCTTAAACAAAAAAAGACAAAATTGTCCCAAAAACTTGAAATACGCTCAGTTATCTGCAAATGGAATAAGATAATTCTACTCAATATTGGACTAATTGTACCAAAAACAAGATATTTTTCAGGATTGTTGCAGTGTAGACACATCATTTCAATTATCCCTCCAGTATTGAGCTTTGTAACAATTTCCCTTCCAGCTGGATTTTCAATATAATGGAAAAACCCATTAAATCTTATGAATAAAATGAATAAACACTGGTAGGAACCTCATTGTGTAATAATACTAATCTCAATGAGCTGTACCATGTAATGTCATTCATTTGTACTTGCTTTAAAAAGGCTTGGAAATGAGCATTTTGTTCCTATTTATGACAGAGCAGCGGAAATTCACTACAGCCTCTAATATGAATATATAAAATCCATATATCCCCCGTACTAAGTAACCGTGCATTTAACCAACATGATCAATTTAAATAAGTATATCTCTGCGTGTGCTATGAGTCAGCACATTTACATAAATCCTCCTGATGCAGATTTAACATCTCCAAACACTTCCTATGAATAAATCAGCACATCTTGAGAGTTGTGGGGGATTCTCGCTGCAGCTGAGAGGATTAGCGAGGTCTGATGTTATGTATGAACGCCGGGGGAAAAAGCAGCGTCGCCTACAGTAATAACGTAATGTCTGTCGTGAGCGGGGTGACGTGTTTAAGAAATACGTTTGTGAGAGTGTTGATTCGTCAGACTAGACAAAAAATATACGAAAATGAGACGGAATCATGCCCTTAACCACTTCCTGTGAGGAAATTAACACTTTTTATTGACGTAAAAAAACAAATCTACTTTATTACAGACTTTTTAAATTACAATAAACTGCATGTGTGTGTAGCATCCATCAGTGGTGTCGGCACTGAATGTGGCGACGTCTGTTCCTTCATCACCAGAAGCTACTCTCTGCTACTGTTTTAACCTGCTGGGTTACACACTTGGTGGTGGTGTCACTTCAAAACATGTCCCTGTCTCACACTGAACTAAACAAAGGTTCCTACCAATAATTCCTACTCTTACAGATTAATTTTGATAACCATTACTATCAACCTGCTGTCAAAGACTAAAGGAACACAATTGACTAAAAGTAAAGTACTTTGAGTTTTAGTATTTTATTTATTTAACTTCTTTATTAAACTTCTAGCGTGTAGGGAACATTCAGCTCGGTGGTGTCACTTCAAAACATGTCCCTGTCTCACACTGAACTAAACAAAGGTTCCGACTAATAATTCCTACTCTTACAGATTGATTTTGATAACCATTACTATCAACCTGCTGTCAAAGACTAAAGGAACACAATTAACTAAAAGTAAAGTACGTAAAATACATGGGATTTTCTTTGTCTAAAACAGAACTAAAACGTGACAATTTGATTAAATATGACTAAAACTACAAGGACATTTGACACAAGATTAAGCCGAAAACTAAACTGCAAAATAGGCGACAAAATGAACACTGGTTTGTGATGTGCTTACACACATTTATACATATTGATGCCTTCACCTCGCTGCGAGACACATGGAAATGAGAGGTGCTTACTCAGATGTGCCTCAGAGGCATTAACGTCTCAGGTAGAGTGACAGCTGCTTCCACCCCCCCCCCCGAGGCTACCGATTCTCGCCAAGAGCTCCGAGCTCGCAGGAAAACCAAGTAAAGGCCGACCGCAAAGACGCACGCATGCAAATAACCCTGCAAATAAACCAGCCCTCTGCTCAGTAATTGATATTATTCAGCAGATGAAGGAGCAGAATGGAAGGCGTCAGCGAACATGCGGGAAAGGAACGGCTGGCGTGTCCCACTCAGCATACATGTGGATTTGCTTAAAAGTGCAGCCTCGGCAGCCTTTCAGCTCGCTTGATTGGGCCTGAGAGAGAAGCAGTAGACTACTGAATAGCTTTTGAAATATGATAATGTATGAGGATGAGATGCTTCTATCTGTCACACAACATCTGAGGTGCTAAATAAACCCTTTCACGCTGCCTGAGGAGCTGTTAGACCTCAGGCTGGATGGGTCGACTGCTGCAGTATTTATTTATTTTTTATCCAGGCTGCAAATGGATGCTGTTAATCTCAGGTCATTCATATTTTTATCAGGCAGAGAAAAAGTGTTTTAAATGTTCAGAGGGAAGCATTTTTGCATCATTTTAACAACATTTCTGCTGTAATGACGAGTGTTAGGAGGGAGAAAGAATGAAAAGAATGTACAAATGTCAGCGGAGGCTGGATGCTGTGATTAATACAGATGCTTTGACTGGTTAGAATGATGATGTTTAGGTATCAGCGCTAAACATAAATTAAATCCACGGCAGAATCTCCTAAAACCTCACACTGTAGCTAAAGAATCCCGTCATCTTACAGAATGTCTCAGCCATTAAATACAATATATGTGCTGATGTCATAAAAAACTCATAGTTACACAAGTATAACTCTTCACTGATCCTGTGGGTTGATGTATTCCTATAGAAAACTGAAAAACTTTGGTAGACTTTTCATGTTAAATGTGGACGTGTTGGACAAATTGTACATTGGGTAAGACATGGACGTACATTGAGATAAGGGGAGACATGCAAATATAGTTATTGTAAAAAAAAGCCTACAATTTATGTTGAAAGTTTGCATGAAAGTTTGCATCCTGTATAGTGTAACAAATAAATGAGTTTAGGCCTCGATTCTGTTCTGTTAGGTCATAGTGCTGGGATTTCCTGATGGTCTGTGAACACCTCTGTGTTAGCATGAGGACTAAAGTCGCAGCTAAACCGTCTAACGTTAGCATGTGGCTGCACGATCGGTGCAGAAAGAAATGAGCTTTAATTTGCTGGGAAGCGACATGAGGAGTAGCCGACATGTCCGTGGTTCACACTGAACTAAACAAAGGTTCCTAACAATAACTCCTATTGTTACAGGTGCCTCCAAGGCCAAGGGTTTAATTTTATTCGGCTTTGGCCACAAATCTTCAAGCGATTTCTACATTTGTTGCACTGAGCAACCTCCGACTACTGTACTCCATGTTTGAGTGAGTTCTGTCTCTTGATGTTCATGCTATTCAACTCTCATGTTGATTAATAAGCGATGCTGTGTGGCTTTGACACGTTTCCACAGTCACACACATGTCAGGACGACTATGTTTTCCAGGCAAATGACAATATAGTTACGTAATATGTGAAATCAACTCTAGCAGGCCCACGTCCTTTGCATGTCAGTCTGGAAATAGAGCACATGATGACCCTTAGTATGACAGAGAGCTATTGTATGAAAATTTATTATCTATTTTTTTTAACCAAAATATGATATACAGCTCAAAAAAATAAGACCAGTGCATTTTTTTTTCCTGAAATCAGCATCTCTACATGTAATCCAGCCATTCCATTTCAGCATCTGTTGAATTCCAACACATGAACAGTCATTTTCTGCAAATAAATGTTCTAAATGATAATATTTTTATTTGGAATTTGGTGGAAATGTTGTCAGTAGTTTATAGACTCAAACAAGAATGTTCCTTTTGCCCAAATACATAAATATAAGTAGTCAAATCAGAAAAATATGATCATTTTGCAGTGGTCTCCAGAGCTGTATGTAGATATTGCACCAAAAACCAGGCATTTGCAGCTAGAATAGTCATTACCTCATTAAAAATGTATAGTGTATGTCTGATTAGTTATAAATAAGTAATGCAATAGTAGTGTAATGCCTTACATTTGAAATACAGTAATATTGTAATGTAATAAATTACTTTGAAATGACAGTAACAAGTAATAAGAGTGTCTGTTGTGTTACTACTCACCCACTACTACCTAATAGATATTAAACTAATGAAAATAGTGTTTCTTCTCATTCATTATTAGTAATATTAAAGGGAAACTTTTACTGAATGTATCTGTGGTGCTACTTATACAATATGTTCTCAGCAAACAAGTTGGTCAGTATATAACCGTGTGTGTGTGTGTGTGTGTGTGTGTGTGTGTGTGTGTGGATATGTCCTTATAAAGAGCCCTCACTGCTGCCTTATGGGGCCAAACTAATTGGAACATAGTTCAGCAAATGGAAAGAAAGAGGGAGGAGAAAGAGATGGAGCGAAGGACGAACTGATGATATGTCAGCAGTGGAAACTGAAGGGGGAGAGAAGGGTTGGAAGTAAGCGTGTTGCACAAAACAAAGTGTGTGTGGCCTCAGGACAGAAGAGCGAGGATGGGAGAAAACGTGTGTGTGTGTGTGTGTGTGTGTGGTAGAGTGTATGTAAGTATAAATAAACAAATAGAACCTGAGCTGGTGTATCAGGGGAAAAATTAAAGTCAAAACGTGATAATCTTCCTCCATCATGATTTTCATTGACTTGATCCGATTCGAATACAAAGTGTGAGCAGCAACAACAACCGTGTGTGTGTGTGTGTGTGTGTGTGTGTGTGTGTGTGTGTGTGAGAGAGAGACAGCCTGTTTAACACTCAGCCCACATGGATAAACTTTGGTAACCCTTCTGTGCTGCTATCAACACTGTAAATCCACATTTACAGTGGAGCAGGTTGGACTAGTTGAACTCTGGCCGATCCGGGCACATTTGAGGATTGGAGCTTTAAATCATTACAGGGAATAATGACTGACTATGGTTTTAGATTTAAGGTTTAAGGACGTCTCCGTTCATTCATAAATTCCCCCCCCCCTGTCTATTTTTATCTACGTAAATGATAATGAGCAACAGATACAGTGAGTTCTGATAAGTCTTCACTTCATTACTGGGGAGTCATGTGGCGTTTTACAGCTGCCCGGATGGACTCTCAGGAGTCTCCTTTGGTTAATGAATAGGTGGTCGCCTTAATTAGATTATTGTTTGCTATTCGTGGTTCTTAGTGGATTTTTATGAGGAGATGAGTTGCCGCTGCAGCACGGCGGCTTATGATGCATGTCGTACAACACCCGATGTGTGTCATAAGCCTCTTTCAGACGTGCATTTCAACCCTGAAGTGATCCGTAAATCCAGCAGAGGAGCTGAATGTGTGGATGAGCCGGATCAGAATCAACCAGATTTGAAACAGCTGAACCAGAGTCTGCATTCTTCCACATATATTCCATAAATAACCTTAATTTAAAACATTTATGCCATGTGGCT
Organism: Lepturacanthus savala; assembly: GCA_030544235.1. NCBI lineage: Eukaryota > Metazoa > Chordata > Actinopteri > Scombriformes > Trichiuridae > Lepturacanthus > Lepturacanthus savala. The sequence goes on along the minus strand of CM060466.1, from coordinate 3,768,939 downwards.
GCCATCTTGTGACGAGGGAATCTGCACCTCCTCATGTATGTATATCAAGGTTGGAGGTCGAGCCACAATTTAAAAAAACATAATATTTAAGGTTTTTTGTGCCAAAAGCAACACAGACACTGTCATTTTCTACTATTGGATAAGGTGACAACCCCTGAGCAAGATGGCGGCAGCAGAGACACGACCTACACAAACCAGAATGTAGCATGTAGTTTTCCTGCTATAAATGATAATAAATCTGAAATATCTCTATTATCACAAAGGTTATTGTACTTAAACCTGTTATCAGAATAAATCTACAACATGTGAGGTGACTACAGAAGAGTCAGAATTAATTAATGTTGCTGCTACAGAGCAAATATATTCAGAATATTGAAGAAAAAAATCTAAAATGATGTTTTACTACAGATAAAAAACAAGACCAAACTGGCCCAAATCAAGGAAAAAAAACTGAATAAGCTGAATTATCTTCAATGCAAAGTTCAATAATTAATATAAGAGTTCAAAGGTCAATTATTTGTCCATAAAGTGATATAAATCCCACTGAGGATCATTCCAGAACATGAAGAATATATTCTGTAAGATGTTTATTATAAAGGAGACAATTAAATAATCACACAAATTAAATATCTAAATAGTCTCTACTACTGATATTATATTAAACTATTAATTATTGTATTGATGATGTGGATATTGATGATATATATTGATGCTGGAACAGTAACATTGATGTAAAATACTTTATTTAGTGTTGGAGCTGAGGTTTAATACTGGGATTTATGCATAAAACTCAATGATGCACCTGGATCAGGAGATTTTGGATGTTAACAGGTTAATTAATGTGCCAGTTAAAAATAAAAAAGTAATATATCTGCATCAGGAAACAGATTCTGCAGAGAATGTGATTTCACTTCATGTCCTGGCTCCAAATGGAGTATTTGATTCTCCAGACATTGTCCAGTAATATATGATAGGGATTTGTAATTTAATGTAATCAACCTTCTGACATCTGAGCTGTTATTTTATATCTTTACAAGTTTCCCCTTGTTCATTGTGACTCTTACAAGATCGAAGAAGAAGATAGAGACTAAGATAGATGACTAAGATCGGCTGTGGAGAAAAAAACTCCCCTTTTGCGAAATTCAGATCTGTATTAAAATACGAATAAGAACAGCAGCTGGATTAATCAGCAGATATCACTCGTTAGTCGAGGAAACATGGTGCATCTCTGTCTATTTGACTTTTATTAGCTCTGAAAAGACCAAAGGCCCATCGGTCCTGTTGTAACACAGTGCACCTTTAGAAATGTGATTACACCTGAACACACACCCTGTCCAGAGCAGTTCAGAGGCCTTCTGTTCCAGCCAGCTGCACCGGGTGATACTCCACTGCTGCTCAGGGAAGAAATCTAATTAAAGAAGAGAAGGGAGCGGATCGTTTCTGTTCCAGGGTTTTCTTTCATGTGAGGAAACGGATGCTGTAGTTTCTGATGCTGTAGCGCAGCCACACCTGTTCACATCCACATCCACCAATTACTGCTGTTTGTTCACACCTTTGTATAAGTGTCTGTATGGGACACAGCAGGACTTTAACTCAGACTAATCATAATAAATCACTGTTAAATTCACCCTCCAGTTTTTCTTCTTATTTCCATTGAAAGTTTCTCTGTGTTCGCTGAATATCCAGTTTTAAAAGGCGGGTCTTATTCGTGTGTTTGTGACATCACACATAGAATGGAAGCCAATCTCAGTTCAGTGTTTGACTCATATAATTGTGAAGCTAATACTAAGAGTTTAGTTCACAGTAAAGTACACTGTGAAACCTTAAAATGATGGGAACTTACAGGCAGCAATTATATAGAAATTACTGTCATTATTTTACAGTAGAAGAACTTTACTTCAGTTTATAGTATAGTTTCTTTGCTGTTAAATAAAATAAAAACAATTAAATAAAGTGATTTCAGTTGTATTTACAGTATTGGGTGATTATTTGTACAGTAAAAAAATAAATAAATAAATTTTAAAAATACAAATCAAATAAATATTGTTATTTTAGTTATATTAATTGATTAATTGTACATTGAAAATAAAATAGAATGACAATAAAAATCTAAAAAAATATATATAAATCGTTAACATGCTCTAACGATATGTTACCATAGCGACAGTGACTAGGAGGAGGGACGTGGATTTTCATATTTTTTCCCCCATTTATTCATGATCTCATCTTCCTTATGTATAAATATAAATAAATAAAAAAATACTATTATTACTTTAACTACCATTGTTTAACACCTGAGGGCTTAAACCTGCAGGACAAGTTGCAAAGAAGAGAGAAAGACGACCTGCACTACAAATGAATACAAAGAGACTGTTAAATATATTTGACAACCTATTACCTACAAAGTAAATCAACTAATTTCTCATTAATTTCTCATTTCTCTCTACTGTTCACCCCTGGACAGTGAACTGTACATACTGGTAATAAATGTAGAATAGTGAGTCACTGAAGAGCTGTGAGGTAGATAGGTGTGTGTGTGTGTGTGTGTGTGTGTGGCCCTCCATCGAGGCCCTGTGTGAAGTAATGTCTGCAGCCATGTGTCTGGGGAGAGGACCGGCATGTAAAATGTACACACTTTACCTGTTAGACTCACACACACACACACACACAGCAGCGAATAACACATAACAAATCATAGGTCTAGGTTTAATGGCCTCTCACAGTGAAACGCAGCCTGTCTGGCTGCTGGTGAGTCACAGGAACAGGGTGTTAGCGTATTAGCGCTCACATCTCAGCGTGTTGCATGCTGCGTCTGCAGGGGATTTTTTTTTTTTTTTGGGGGGGGGGGTGGATCTTTCATGTGTGAGAATGTCACAATTTCAAAGGTGTGAAATTTCCAGATGAGAAAATACAGGTTTGTGGTTGACACTTGCAGCTCTGACCTTCTCACAGCTACACAGGCTGAAATAGATTTGTTCATATGACTTCAGATCCTTCACCTGCTGACCCGGCCACTGTCTAAACATGTGTGTTAAGTCAGTTACATAAACTCTAGATATATATGTTGTTCAAAGCTGCAGCACTGAACTTTATTTTATATAAATGATCCATTAAAGATTCATGACAAAGCCTTTCACCAGCAAGTAAATTTCTTTGTATTTCACAGTTAATTGAGTTTTTAAATCATTAAATAAATGCTAAAGTGCCCTCTAGGAACCAAAACGTGCTTAAATCTCCTCTATGAACCAAAATGCATGCTTAAGTGTCCTCTAGGAGCCAAAATGTGTGTTAAAGTGCCCTCATATGGGCCAAAACGCGTGCTTAGGTGCCCGCTAGGAGCCAAAAGTCATGTTAAAGTGCCCTCATGTAAGCTAAAATGCATGTTCAGTGCCTTCTAGGAGCTAAAATGCATGTTCAGTGCCTTCTAGGAGCTAAAATGCATGCTTAAATGCCCTGTAGGAGCTGTAACACATGCTAAAGTGCCCTCTAGGATCCAAAACATGTGTTAAAGTGCCCTCCAGGAGCTAAAATGTGTGCTTAAGTGCCTCTTGTGTGCCAAAACAAACACAGAAGTCTGGTGACCTTTGACCTCTACACAAGGTTTTGGTTGATATCCCATGATGTGATTGGGTTAGGAACAAAATTCCAATGCCTGATCATACTGTGGGTCCTGTCACGTTCATCGTCGTTGACCATTTTTAAGGTCAACTAGTATTTGGCCGCCATATTGGTTTATATCAAAATAAGCAAACATATTCCACTGACCACATGTTTTGGCCGATCACCACCAAACTTGACGTGTTGATGTGATTTTCATTGTCTGTCACAGCTTCCAGCCAATCAGAGCCAATCGAATTTGATGACGAAGCCACCAAACAGGAAGTAACTTTATATCTTAGCCAAACTTTGGTGTGTCAACATTAAAATTCTTGCGGGTGCTTATGGCCATCTCTCTGGCCTAACTTTATTCTGTTGCCATGGCAACGTAGGCCTTATTCACTGCTTGGCCCCTCATTCCTGCTTGCAGCTATATATTTTAATAGTTTTTACTCTGTATAATTGCTTTCCAACTGGGAGGGAGACAGAATTCGTGCACTACATCTTTAAAACAGAAATTCTAAATTGCAGATAAGATAAATTGACTCTATTTGTAGTCTCTCTGGCTTTAAGGGCTCCTTGGATTCATCTTTAACCTATAAATATTCCCACACCCATCGCAATAAGCCAGCTATTCAACCTGTTTTGTCTAACTAATGGTCCAAAATCCAAAGGGCTCCGGTTTACTGTGTTGTGAATGAGATAAAAGCAATCAAATGAACTTGAGATACAGAGCTATTTCTGCTTGAAAACACACCTAAATGATAAATTATCAGAGTTTTTATTGCTTACTCCTCTCATTTCAGCTTTTGTGATGATCTGTGGTTTTCTGAGACGTTAAAAAAACAAAGTATAACAGCCTTCAGAGCTCGGTCTGCTCTAAACTCTTTTTTTTTGTTATTACCCTAAAAGATGAAGTGATGAAGTGAGAAAAGATGTTGTGCACCTCCATAAATGGCCGTCCATTCTGTAACCTTCATTCCTGCGGTTGTTCACGTTTGCTCACTCTGATTTTATAATAAGATTAAGCCCGAACACGTATGGATTTATTAGAGAAGTTGCCTTTTCGAGTAAAGAATGAGAAAAATCCTACAAGTGCTGTTTACGCGGCAACCAGAGCCGACAGAAGCTGCCAAGCCGCATTAGATAAATGAGGCCAAGAACGAGCAAACCAGGAAGTCAGTTACAGATGGAGATAAACCTGCGTTTCATATTTTGTGATTACACAGCTACTGTGGATATTTCACATTTCCTGCATCAAAAATGCAAGAATAAATCAACAGAATCTTATCTAGTTCGTATCACTGTCACACTCCTCTCTGATGTCAGTGCTGGGAATTTTCCACCTGTTGCAAAGTTCATTTGTTGCATAAGAAAAAAAGAAAAAAAAATTGAAAAGGAAAATATTTCTTTTTGAATTCTTTAACATCATCCTTCAAGTCCTTGCCCATAAAGTTCAGACTTTAGCAGCTGCGTGAAGCTCTGTCATGCCGAGCAGAATTCAGAAAGTCTTACTCAGCAGGCATATTGGATTTTGCCAAGAGCTTAAAATGCCAACAGGCTGACTCGAAATCTTTTTTTTTTTTTTTTCTAAGCGAGGAGAAGATCCCACTTTAATTTAAGATTTGTTATCTCAGCGAGTCATTCAGGCTACTGCATAACATGTTTTTAACCAGCAGGCTTTGGGGAGTCTCCTGCATGCTTCTGTAGTTTTTCAATAATCTCTCTATCACAAATTGAACGCCTCATTTGAATATTCATGACCGGAGATTGATGAAGTCTTTGGTCTCAGCAGCATCTCTGGTGCGATATATCAGGTTAAATACTCGGTAGAAGTGCCTCGTTGCAAGAACATAATTTGTTTTCTGTTGGTTCATATCCGACAGAGTTTTATCACTTGTAAACATGCAGATCCATTTCAGACATAGCAGCCAGGAGGCAAACTTTTAACCGAGTTGGCTTTTTACTTTGCTTCTTTTTTATTAAATTTCTGTCTAAAAATAGTTGGTTTCAAAATTGGTTTCCCAGTTGCAGCACTTGTAATGTTATATACAGACCTATTCTCTGAATATATTTGATAGAAGAGGAAGAAGTGTCTGGCATTGATCCAGTGCGGTTCTCCAGCATCAGTTTGTGGGAACAGGAAGTGGAAATGTGATTGTCTCTTTTCTGTCATGACCCACGACTGATAGCGAAGCCTCTGGTTGGATCCAGGCCGTCCAATCCCGGGACGAGGGTGGAGATTCCGAACGTTTCATTGGCTGCCTCCGGTCCTCCGCTGGCGATGGCGTTGTGTCGTGTTTTGAACTCTCAGTGACTGCAGACTGTGTGGGTTCCATGTTCTGTCCAGATGCCTCCAGCAGCTACTGCTATTTACAGCAGAGCTCCCTCTGTGTTTCCCACATATCACACATATCTGTCTGTCTGGGTTTGTTCTGTATAGTTGTGTCATACCCGGTTCTTTACGTCTCCTCCCTGCTGATACCTACCACATCCTGTTCATGCACACATACGCCAGGGCCTAACGAATTGTGAAAGAAAAGAGGTATTTTTCTGACAGATATTATAATATGATTTCTATTTAAGTTGCAATGTATCTCTATAAATTAAATCCCAGCTTGTACTGATGTGCTACATATTACCAAAGCATGGCATGCACAGGGGGAGGTGTCACATGCTAAAGTTCCCTCTTGGGAGCTGAAACGCTTGTTAAAGTGACCTTTAGGAGCAAAATGCATGCTAAAATGCTCCCTTGGGAGCTAAAACCTGTGCTTAAATACTTACTAGGAGCCAAAACATGTGCTAAAGTGCTCTTGGGAGGCAAAATGCATGCTTAAGTGCCCTCATAGGAACCAAAACATGTGCTAAAGTGCCCTCTTGGGAGCTGAAACGCATGTTAAAGTGACCTTTAGGAGCAAAATGCATGCTAAAATGCTCCCTTGGGAGCTAAAACTTGGGCTTAAATACTTACTAGGAGCCAAAACGTGCTAAAATGCTCCCTTGGGAGGCAAAATGCATGCTTAAGTGCCCTCATAGGAACCAAAATGAGTGCTAATATGCCCTCCTGGGAGTTGAAACGCTTGTTAAAGTGACCTCTAGGAGCCAAAATGCATGCTTAAGTGCCCTCATAGGAACCAAAACATGTGCTAAAGTGCCCTCTGGGGAGCTGAAATGCTTGTTAAAGTGACCTTTAGGAGCAAAATGCATGCTAAAATGCTCCCTTGGGAGCTAAAACGTGTGCTTAAATACTTACTAGGAGCCAAAACATGAGCTAAAGTGCTCTTGGGAGGCAAAATGCATGCTTAAGTGCCCTCATAGGAACCAAAATGAGTGCTAAAGTGCCCTCCTGGGAGTTGAAACGCTTGTTAAAGTTACCTCTAGGAGCCAAAATGCATGCTTGCATGCCCTTTAGGAGCCAAAACATGTGTTAAACTGCACTCTTGGGATCTAAAACATGTGTAAAGTCTCCTCTAGGAGCCAAAATGTGTTAAACTGCACCCTTGAGAGCTAAAACATGTTGAAGTGTCCTCTAGGAACCAAAATGCATTCTGTGCCCTCTTGGGAGCTAAAAAACTTGTGATTGTATCACAGAACCCTCTTGTGTGAAGAAAATTATAGAACAAACCAAAAATAAAATTCTCCTCCACAAGCTGAACATTAGCTGCTACTTGATGCTAGGATACATCCACTTTTACAGATTTTTTCCATTGTCCCGCATGTATATTCGTCTTATGCTGGTAAGACAATACAGAAGTTAGATACTGTCCAAACGCTGTTTTCGGTGGCCTTTAAACTGACTGTTGCTGACAACCCTTTGACTAAACATTTTCACAACGTGTTAAAGCTGTCGTGGGACTTTTTTCAATATAAATCAGCATCTGATCCGTCCGAGCGTTTGCCAGTGGAGTTCACACAATGCTGATTCAGCCTCTCACCACCAGGTAAATCTGTGTGTGTTTCACAGTAGACTGAGTTTTCGAATCTTGTGTTGGCACCGACGCTCTCCCTGCCGGCCAGCAAAGACTTCTAATGGTTGGGAATAAAACAATGTGACACTCTGAGTGGTATTAGACCAAAATAGATGAAAAACAAGTCAATTCACATGGGTTGTGTGACGCTAAATGTAGTTTATCCACTGTTTTACAGCCACAAAAAGGTCAGGGTTTAATTCTGTAATTACAATTCTCCACCAGCAGATGGCGACATAACTCCCGCACTACAACTTTAAGACTTTCGTTACAATCCAGTGCTGCAATTAGAATATACTTACACACAGACCCATAGAGACAAGATATCATCAACCACTGTCATTATCACATTTATGATAAATGAAGAACCATATGCACACGACTCGTACCATCAACGCTAGTTCTGCACTTTTTCTGCGCCATGAAAAAACACTGCTAATCGGTAACTTGCTAAAACTAAAGATCGCATTAAATCTAATTTTTTTAAGCAAACCGATAATATTCATACCAACATAGATGAAGCTACAACATCTAAAATGAGAAATAATACATTTTTATCTATTATTTTTCAGTCTGTTTTAGGCAGGAATACATTCATTGAAACATGGGTTATCGCGTGAAATGACGATTGATTGGCTATTGGTAGAGAAGCACTCACTGCATCGCCGCATTTAGTGCCGACAGCATTGATGGAGGAGAAATACAAGTGAAGACATGCAGTGAAGGCACTTTTTGGATTGTTGTTTAAAAAGCTTATGATGAAAAAGAAACATTTTTATTAAGTTTTTATTTAATAATGTAGATTACTACATTTTCATCACAGTCAGTGGTTAAGGACATTGATTTTGTCTCATTTTCATCATGGAATCCGCCATCGTTGACTAATATATCAACGATTTTAACACTGCTTTAGAAGGAGTTGAACATTTAGAAACCAGCAGCCCTGAGAAGTTATTAAACACAACTACAGCTGAAGCAACTCTTACAGCATCTGCACGGAGACAGCCATACTTATTTCTCAGTAGCAATAATTAGCGACTATTTTTGAACAATTGCCACTTATCAAGAAGGTGTCTGCGGTTGTTGCAGTGCAGGGGAAAGCAAACAAAATATAGTGTGAGCAATGGAGGAGCTGAGTTCAGCCTCTCCACTGGATGTGATACCAACATGAGCAGGTAGTCTCACAGTTTTCCAGCAGCAAATGGACCACGGCCAAGGTGTTAAAGTACGATGCCGAATGTTTTTATTGCTGGTAACCGCGTTTTATTGAATTGTAATACCGTTTCTCTGACATCTATATGGACGATTCTCTCATGTTTAAGCAGGATAAAAGTTTACACCAGAACCTCAGCCCCTGGTTGTGGATGCAAATCCCTCTCTCTCTCTCTCTCTCTCTTAGTCTCTCTCTCCCTGTTGTGCTGTGAGGCCCAGTAGTCGCAGCCAGCTGTTCCACTTCAGAGACAATTAAAACAAGCTGTTCTCTGCTACTGCTGTTGCTGCTATTTTAGAACCATATATCTGTTTTACCCTGCAGCACCCCGAAACAACACAGGGATCCTAGACCGGCTAATCACTGGGAACAGTTGTCTAAATTAACCAAGATTCACTCTTAACCCCAACCAAACTAATTACCCTTATAAAAAAACACACTACTACTACATATCTACAAAAAACTACTGTTTCACTGCTTGTTTCTTATAGTAAATGTATTGATTTATGTAGTTATTTCAACAGTAATGAGTAGAGAATTGGCCCATTTCACTACTCATCCCTTCACATTTATTATTATTATAGTTTTTATTATTATATACTTCTGATTAAAGGGATAGTTCACCCCCAAAATGACTGTGGATTACTCACCGATGGAGACTGGAATGCATGGATATTTGTTGATAGTCGTATTTTTACCCACTGTTTCCTGCACCAGATGTTATCAAATTAATCAAATTATTAAACACATTAGATGTAATTGACTACGAAAAACTCTTATTAATGATTATTTAAAATATCTGTAGTGTTTTTGTATTGTTACTACATATTCACTGGAGCAAGAAGTAAGAAAATACTTGATCACTATATAAATATGTAGTGTTGTTACTATATAATCAAGTAGTATCATTATTTAAATGCTCTTGTTTTTTTATTTTAACTACTCTGCATGATTACTACTTGGAACTCTACTGTTTCACTACAAAACTCTACCACTGTTTCACCATTTAACAGGAGTCGGAGACTCTCCCTTTGTAGTTTTTGACTCCTCCATCTGTTTTTCCCTCTTCTTCTTTCGGCTGTTTGTTTCTAATCACCATTTTAATCCCTTTGGTTTTTGACATGGAGGCTTTAGCGGAGCCATATGGTACGACACGGTGCCCCGAAGGTCAATGAAAGATCAGCGTGACACAAGCAAACACTGAATCATGAGCTTAAGTGTGAAAACATTGTTTAGTACAGTTGGCAGATTCGGATATTTTAGCCTGTCTGAGGTCAGCGTGAGAGACAGAGGTGACCTTTGCAAAACAAAAAGCTCATGTAGGGATTATAGGAATTATTCTGGAGGTAATTATTATAGCAGGACATGCTGCTAGATTACCTGGAGTAAAGCAGGAAGTATTCCAACCATGAAGCCTTTACAGGAGGTAAATGGAACATGTTTCAATTGGAGCTGTGCTATTTCTGTTTAACCCTCTAGGCACCACTGTCGTCTTCAGCCGACAAGATGCAGCACAGAATAAAATGGACGATTGTGTCAAATGTACCATATTTTTAATAGATATTTTTATGAAATATAAGAAAAAGTTGTAAATCTAGTCTCAGTCCCATATTTGCATATTGTTGCCATATGGCAACAAATATATTTTAGCATATTAGAGAAAAAAACTTGGGGAAAAAAGAATTAAATTCAAGTTTATTTTTTTTATTTGGTGAAAATGTTCCCAAATTCTGAATAAAAGACAACATTTGGTTGTGAGACAGTGATTTTAACATGTCAAATGTCCATAAGCAATAATAATAATAATAATAATAATAATAATAATAATACATTTTTATCATTTTATTAGGCCTTTCGCAGCCTCAAGGTCGCCTTACATGAAGTATATTAAAAACAGCAATGAAATCAACAGTACATCAAGTAGAATAAAAAGAATAAATAGAATACAAAAAAAAAAGTGAACACAGGAGGAAGAAGTAATAGCTAATAAATAAGTGTAATAAATAGGAGCGATAAAAATAGTTAAATAAATAGAGAAAATGACTGTGCATATACTGCAAGGCAGTGGAAGGCAGTGCAATAGGGATATCCTGGTCATGTGACTTCATGAATTATATGTCCTTCAAAATAAAAGTCTCATTTTCACACCTAACTTTAAAAACATAGATTTTAGTGATCACAGCTTTTTTAATAAAATGAAGATAAAGTAATTGTTAACAGATGGAAACACTATGAAATAGAGGGATAACATGTGACATTTCATGAATATTTTTTATTAGATTATTATTAAATTAGATGGGCAAATTTAATCCTTACATAAACTTTCATGCTTAATATGTCTCTAATTGACAGAGAGTCTCTATCTCATACCACTTTTAAATCTGCTACCTAAAGGGTTAAGAAATGGGTGTAGATGTGGAACAGGGATGTTAAAGCTGGTGATATCAAACAATAAAGATGTCTAGTGACTCAAGATGAATCACTAATCTCTATAAAGGTCCTTTCAACTAGAAAAGATGTTGGAAAAGTGGTTTAGGTCTAGAATTGTTCTACAGTTTCATGTTTAAAAGAATAAATCAGTTCACAGAAATATAATTTTGCTGGTTCAAGCTTCTTAAATGTCAGGATTTGCACCTTTTATGTAAATGTGTTTATATCTTGAGGTTTTGACTCTTAGTCAATTTGAAGAAACTGTGAAAGTGTCATTTGAAACTATTTCTGACATTTATATATTAACGCTTCATGTAAACTCATACACAGTTTTTGTGTATTAGGGTTTTGATTGACCTTTGACTGTGTATGGGACTGCAGATTAGATGAATAAATTAATTCAACTAACATTGTTCCTTTCTATTAGATTTACCACTGATGTGTGTAAAACACACACACTTATTTAATTCTTAGTTGAAATAATTTACTCAGCTGATCTAAAGACCCACAAATAGTTGGCATTTAGTATAGTTTTAATTAATTTTGTGTATTTCTCTGTTAAAAACAGCTGTTAAAGGGTTAAAATCCTAAAAATGATTATGAAACATACATTTATAGAAGACATATCGTTCTAATATGTCCTACAAAACATGTAGGAGGATACTTTAAGGAACTCTTTCCAAGCTTCTTTATTAGTTCATCTCTGTACATGTTATGTGACTGATAATAATAAATTATTAAATAATAATGTCACCGTATGATTTTGCCAGTTACCAAAGGACTTTGTGTGCTTAAAAAAAAGTTCTCATCATTAATTTTGGCTCGTTTGACACCATTTAAAACTTTATCATGCCCACTTAACGTCTCAACTTCTCTCTGAAGCCGTTTTTCTTTCCTTTTTTTTTTTTTTTACACATTCCATCCAACTACAGTAGTTCATCACTTTTTCTCTGTACAGACAAATTCATCACCATGAAAAACTTTAAGCAGAGACTTATGCCACGTTCAAGACCGCAGCCTGAAATGAACCAAATCAGATTTTTGTGTCCCTATATGACCTGTATCTGATCTTTTAGTGAAAGTCTGCATGAAAAAGATGCTTAAAACCGATAAATATCTGATCTTTTGACATACAGCTTCAGTCTGAACAGCCAACCTACCCGTCATTAAACAGCGATAAATGTGAAAAATGGTCAAAAACCTTGCTTTTTTCTTCCTTAAAACATATATGTTGTATATGTGCTGGCTCCGGTAGGACAGCAACTATAAAATCAACAGATACTCACCACTAGGATTCATGTTTACTTCCAGAAACAAGTCGCAAATGACCTTGAAAAAAAACAAACTCCTCTGAATTGAGCATTAAGGCCCTGCAGTGTGAACTGTTATACCTACGTTTGCATACATCTATACACCTTTAAACAAGGTCAAACAACCAGGAATGTCTTAGTTTATTTGCCTCAATAAAACCTTAACAACATAATCAGATGATGTAACAAGGCTCAAGGTGCTAATCCACCATCTGGAGTTTAAGAACATATGGAAAGATCTGGATTACTTATTCAACCACTTTTCCTGCTATAAATGATAATAAATGTTGAATATCTCTACAACCACAAAGGTTATTGGACTTAAACCTGGAATTAGAATAAATCTACAACATGTGAGGTGACTACAGAAGAGTCAGAATCTATTTATGTTGCTGTTATAGAACAAATTTCACTAGAAAATGGGGAAAAAAATGCACCAAACTGGACCAAATCTTGAAATAAGTTAAATTATCAGCAATGAAAAGTTCAATAATTAATATTAGTGTATCAACACTATCATACTGTAGATAAAATCCTCTTTCGTGGGTCTTTGTTGTAAAAGCCTTGTCCACTTTAGCAGCTCATTGTGTGCAGTAATAGAGGAACATTTCTATACCTGAATCAGGTCATATATTGTTTCCATCATGGATTCTGCCTTCTAAAGGTTAAATGGCAGCAGTAAAGCAGGATAAACGCTGTGCTGAGGTATTTCAGCCTAGAAGCTGTCAGCTCCGTCACACCTGGACGTCATGGAGGCCACTTTTCTAACCTCCCCCAGACTCGCTGTCATCTCCCTCACTTACGGCAGCATTTCCGTCTCATTATGTTATCTCCGTCGTCTCCTGTGACAAGAGTGAGGGGGGGAAACGGGGGAAAAAAATTAAAAATAGCGTTTCAAGTTGATGGAGAAAGTGAGGAGGAGAAGAGAGAGAGGGCGGGAAGGAAAAGAAAGTTACGTCTGATTAAAGAAAATCATTTAAACGTCTGTTGTATATTTTATTCTTAGAAAAATCACAATTTTGTGCAATTTTTTGACACGAAATATCAAATGGTGTAACTGAAAAAGAATGACGAATGTTAAATATATATTCTATATAATTTAAAACTAGTTGACAGCATTGTTTTTAATAGAAATCTTTACATATTTATATAACTTATATATAATGTACACAGATTAGGTAACAATGTGTAATTATCTACTCATCTACCTCATACCATGTGACCTTTACAATAACCATGCAGCAATAACAAGGTGTGTACAGGCATTTACTTAGATTTTTTATTATCTATTTATTTTCTCTGTTGATGGTATTTGGTATTTAAGTCGAATCTAATCAAATTTTTACATTTTTAAAACCTTTTAAAGAGAGTTAAACTATCTGGTACCATGTTTTTAGTGTTACACCAACATAAATGAGTATTAATTAAACTCAAATGCATGAATAAAGCCTCCATGTGTCCAAGGGACGGGGGATTTTTCACTTTTCCTGCTATAAATGATAATAAATGTTGAATATCTCTACAACCACAAAGGTTATTGGACTTAAACCTGGAATTAAAATAAATCTACAACATGTGAGGTGACTACAGAAGAGTCAGAATCTATTTATGTTGATGCTATAGAGCAAATATAGTTAGAATATTGGAAAAAAATCTACCAAACTGACCCAAATCAGGGAAAAAAACTTGAAATAAGCAAAGTTTTTAGGGTTACATCACAGTTTTGTCACTGACCCTTAAGTGAATATTAATAAAAAGACTTTTGACCTGGTCTTTTTTTTACATTTTTGACCCTTCAACACAGCTCCAGTGTTTTTTTTTTTTAAATCGTTACGCTCTGCGGTCGATTTTGGGTGCTTTTGTTATTTTCCACTATAAAAAGCAAAAAAAATAAATAAATAATAAAATAAAAACGCAGCCAGCCAGATTCTCCGTTCGCATGCCTCTCTCTCTCTCTCTTTCTGTCCCTCATTTTCCGCTCAGCTCAGTGTTGGCGAATAGAAACTCTGTGGAACCGAGAAGTCACATTCTACTGCTCCTGATGCCAAATATAATGCACAGATGCTGCTGTGAAACGTGTTGCGTCCGGTCCGACCGCTGCGGTGACGTCATGCACGAAAACCCACTTTTTTACCTTCACACTCGACATTAATGAATGAATTTTTTGCCTATATATATATATATATATATAAAACTAATATGGTTAACTGTTCACATTTTTTCCTATCTGGATATGAGCGGCTGAGTTTCTTCTCCTTGTGTCGTGTGACGGCGACGGAGACCGCAGGGAACTAAATTAGGAGTTTTTAAGTGTTGGAGGTTTGCTTGTTGAATACCAGGTGTGGAAACGTGTGTTCCGTCTCCCTCCTTTTTTTCCAGAAAAAAAAGAAAAATCCAAAACATAACTATTAACAGAGGAGCTGGCTCCGAGCGGATGGCAACTTTTACTCACTAGTTTCCATCATAAGTCAGACACGTGCGTCCCTTGCTCCACTTGGCTGTAACTGGAGGTGGGTTAATGTCTATTTAATGAACCCAACACCTTCCATTGAAATAATGTGTCACAGGCTTCAACGGTGCAGCATGTGGTTTAGATGTAGAGATCAAGCTGTAACACTCACATCAGTTGTCATCATCTCTCAAAGGATTCGTGTTGAAATCCTTTGACTTTTAGCTTCCATCCAGTCTAAATGCTGCTGCTGCTGCTGCTGCTGCTGCTGCTGCTGCTGCTGCTGACGACAAGTGCTTGAAGTCAAAGTGAAATCCTTGGTCTCTAGTTCCTTTGTTAGAAACTGTAACAGGTGGGCTGAGCAACTGTTGCACATATGGCTGTAGATTCTGTTTTGGAGGCAGGAGATTGTTTAATAGTTTAATTCCAATGAATCCTTCTAGATTTATATTTACTGTATATATGACAGCAGAGAGTGTATTAATACTGTCCCATGTTTAAAAAACACTCAATCCACAGAGAAACATACACAGCCTGTATTCAGAAACTGAGCCTTAAAACAAGCAGTCATGACTTCCGTGAAGTTGTGATGTCACTACTATACAGTCACCACCAACAGCCATTTAAAGAGGAGGAGGAGAGGCTTAGAAAGAAGCTGGAGAAAAGAAGTGGAAAACTAGACTGAGATGATCTTTGCTGCTTCAAATCTGGTTGTTGATGTTAAAATTCACTATAAAACACAGGAAAGTGGAGAATATGGGACATTTAATTTAATTATCATGAATCCAGTACTAGTTAACAACTTAGACATCAGCTGTTCTGCAGTAATGGACTTAAATAAACCAAGTTTCTCTGGTTAATTAACCCCCGTCTGTATATCAGCATGGATGAAGCCTGATGTCTGGGTCTTTTCTAGGACTAGAGCTCTAGAGCTAAGCAGAACCCCATGATCTAGACCTAGTTAGTCAGGAGTTCATCCTACAGCAACATCATCCACATCAGACCATCATCATCTGTCACATGACACATTCAACTAGGACCATTTAGAGAAAAACTCAACAAATCAACGTGTGAGAGATTCAAATAGAAATACTGCATAACAAACCACTGAACCTCACACACGTGCACACTAGTGAACTCTGTGTCTAAAACGATCTTTCTTTTTATAGCAAAGCATTTCTCAGAAGAACGAGAGACGAAGACAGAAACAATACTGAAAAAAAAGAGTGAAGAGTGAGAGAAGGACACAGACATGCAATTTGCATCTCAGGAAATCACAGAAAAAAATGCACAGATATATTCCATATGCATTTCATGTGTCAGGCTGTTTCAAATGACCTGTTTAGTGTGTGTGTGTGCGTGCATGCATGTGTGTGTGTGTGTGTTCAGCCCCCCAGAAGCCCCGACTCTGTGGTGGAGGGGAAATGAGGGCTCTGCTTTCCTTAAGTTGATCACAGTGAGAAACTGTCGGCGGGCCAGAGCAGCCAGACTGGATGAAAGACAGGCAGGAAGAGGACTGGAAGTGTAGGAGCAGGAAGACAGTGGAGGACCTGTAGTCCACAGACAGACGGCAGACAGACGGACAGATAAACAGGCGGACGACCAGACGGCCAAATGGAAACGCGCCGGTGGTCTCGGCCGGTGCCGCCAAATGACCGTGTAACTCAGACGGAAAATAAGGAGGGGGAGGAAAAAGGGAAACATTGCCACGGTCGTCCGCAAAACTCTCGCACCCCCTCACTCTCTCCTGGCCTCCGGCTCACTTACCCTCTTTTTTACCTTCTGCTCCAGACTTGCCGGATTTGCGGCTTTTTTTTTTTTCTTCTTTTTTCATACGAGTATGAACCCCTTTTGTCTCACTTTCCTGCGACCTCCTCGGCCTTGATCTGCAGCCTTTTTTAACGCTCTTCTTTATCTTTAACCCATTTAAATCCATTTAAAATAAAAGATTTCATGTACAGTACAGGCCAAACAGTCTGGACACACCTTCTCATTCAGTGTGTTTTCTTTATTTTCATGACTATTTCATGACTAAGGCATCAAAACTATGAATGAACACATGTTTATGGTGTTATATACTTAACAAAATGAGGATAAATAACTGAAAACATGTTTTATATTGTAGTTTCTTCACCCTTTGCTCTGATTACTGCTTTACACACTCGTGTCATTCTCTTGCTGAGCTTCAAGAGGACGTCACCTGAAATGGTTTTCACTTCATAGTTGTACTTCATCAGGGTTAATTAGTGGAATTACTTGCTTTATCAATCAGAGCAAAGGGAAGAAACTAGAATATAAAACATGTTTCCAGTTATTTCACCTCTTTTGTTAAGTACATAACACCATAAACATGTGTTCATTCATAGTTTTGATGCCTTCAGTGAGTGTGTCCAAACGTTTGGCCTGTACTGTAATAATCATGTTATATATTTCCATTTTGTAGTAATTTCTTTGCATTTTAACGACTATTATAGTTGTTGCTTGCAAAAATAACCCTGTGTATCCCATACACAATTCGTTCTTATTCTAGAGACTTGAAGGATTAAATAGATATATACATGTCAGGGTTGAAAATGATAAATAATCTAAATAAAATGACTCTTTCTGTTCATGTTCTCGGTAGAAAAGGAGCAGGAAGATGATAATGTCATGAGAGGAAGCACTAGGAATTTCTTTTCTTCAAACCTTTTGTCTAAGTTGTGTGTTGTATGTGTGAGTAACATCTCAATTTTGTATGTTAAGCATAAAATGACAGTCAGGCCTAAAGGCTCGTAGGGTTCAAAGGGTTAAGTCTCACTCTCTTTCTCTCTTTCTTTTTCTGTTTGTGTGAGTCTTTTTTTTTTTTCGCTCCCACCTGTCTGGACTTTCAGCCAGGCAGACAGAGGCAGCTTCGTAGCTAGCGAGGCGTGATTGTGCGATAATGAGACTCGGCGAACATGAGAGGGAGAGCTGAGCTGGATCTCTGTTACAGTCCATATATTCTTACAGCAGGACTGGGATGAAGCCCTGTTGACCTGCCAGGTTATTTTTGGCCCCTGTAATGCCTCCTCATTAGCGGCCGTATTAGCGCGGCTAATAGAATCCGGAATCTCTGCCCCGTTTTTTTTTTTTTTATTTCGCTGTCACGTTACTGCCCCTCCTTACCTTATCACCAGTGCGTCCTTGACCACCGTGCTCGACCAAGGCAAGACGTTGAAAATACAATCGAGGAGGTTGTCGCGGATGCACTTGCGAGCGTCCCAATTATCCGCAGCGGTCAGCCGTGCAGATATGAAATAAAGACATCAGGACTGACACAAAATGACCCCTTCCCGGCTGTAATTTTTGAGACGAGGCAAAGCTATTATTAGCGTTTGATTGACTGTGGTATGCACATGGTTTCTGCAGCAGTTTTGGACTTTTGCGGCTAAATATGTCAAGTGCTGGTTTTTGAATTGCCGAGTCTTCCTTCCACTGCCCATGGCACACTTGTTGAGGTGGGAAATTGACTGATATGTGTGTGTATGTATATATATGTGTGTGTGTGTGTGTGTGCACAGCCAGTGGGGTAGATCTCACTAACTGGAAGCTCTCACACGCATACACCAATTTCCTGCCAAATGGAGTGGTTTGGATGACATGCAAATCACGCCATAACTTCTCCCTTGTGGAAAAAGAGAGTGCTGCTCTCGCTGGCAGAGACAGGCCGACTCTCTCTTTCTCTCACACTCAACGCCGGGACGGAAATTCTTCAACTTCCAGTCTGCCCTGCACACTTTGTGCTCGCAGCTGAGGCTCGCTGCCTTTTACTGCCACTGGAAACACTGTGAGCCTCCCTCAGTGGCCCCAGTTGTCTGGCCAAAGCATCCTCTCTTCCTACACAGTAGCCGTTCTTTAGCGTCTCATTTCCAGTTCTTTTTTTTTTTTTTTTGCAGCCTGAAGTCATCCATCCGAATCAATGTTAAGTCCATTGTAGGAGATATTGTTTATTTAGCCTCTTTTACTCATTGAATTTTGGGGTCAGCCAGACAATTTTATGTTTTCCATGAAAAATCACACTTTTATTTGCCACCATGAGTTGTAAAATGAATAGAAACTATAGTCACAAGACATTGACAAGGTTAGAAATAATGATATTTTTCCTTAAAACTTTGCTTTTGTTGAAGGAAGGTCAGTTTTCTAGCTTCTCTAAGCAGCTAAACTGTTTTCAGTTGTGCTAACATGATAGCACAAGGGATTTGTAAGGAATTAGCCTTCTGATGCAATGAGCAAACACATTGATCCATTAGAACACTGGAGTGATAGTTGCTGGAAATGGGCCTCTATACACCTATGTAGATATTGATGCAGCAAAAACCAGACCTTTGCAGCTGGAATAGTCATTTACCACATTAGCAATGTATGAGTGTATTTCTGATTAGCTTGAACTTATCTTCATTGAAAAAAACAGTGATTTTCTTTAAAAAATAAGCACATTTTCAAATGACCCCAAACATTTGAACAGTAATGCATTTCTGTACCAGTAGGGGGCAACGGTTCAGGTGTTTTCACTGAAACCACCCTATGTTCTACGGCCGATTTCTAAACACTCACAAAGGCTAGAAACAAACTTTTTTTTTTTGATGAAAGAAGACAGTCTAAAGTTTTGTTAGATATGTTAACTGTTGATGTAGCCCAAAAACTCAATATTCTGTGGGTCTTTAAAGAAAATGCCCGAAAAACTGGCAGTATGGAGCGATACGCTCTGAACATGGCTGGCGGTCAATGAGTGAAAATGAAATCTAAAAAAAGGGACCACGATGAGCTTATTTAGGAACAGACAGACATGCAAAGCCAAACAGGCAGTCACAGTTGGACTAGATGTAATGAAGTGCAGAAAGACAGAGGGGAAGACACCCAGACAGAAAAATCAGAGGTCCACTAACGCACCCTTGGGGGACACCTGGCAGGAAGTGGGTGGGTGCAAGTTACTATTAGGCCGTAGTCTAATGGCCTCTCTGTGAGGAACCTGTTTTGCCGCTACACTGGGAAATTGGCCTCATTTCCTTGGCTCCTTCCTCTACCCTTCCTCTTCAATTGTAGACACTGGGGTGTGATGCTGTTTCGATGCTATTTAGAGTTCAGTCTTTAATACAACCAGCCTGGAAACAGGGGAGTGTCCAGATTCATTTGCCACATAATGGACTGAAAGTGAATAATGAGGGCATTAATGTGCCATCACTTGTTTTAAAATTAGAACTCACTACATCATCTCGTCTCACCATGCCAGGGTCTCTCCATCCAGTGCATCTGACTAAATGGAAGGAGTTTCTGTCTGTCTATGTGTATGTAGTTCTGTCGTTCAACTTTCCCAACAACTGTTCATCCGACCGACGTCACAGTTGGCAGGTGTACTGCTGAGGCCCCAAGCAAGTGCAGTGTCGAGTGTGAAGTTTTTTGGATGAGCAGTTCTCAAGAAAGCTGGAAGCAGCAAAACCGAGGACCTGTTAAACTAGCATTTAAAAATCTCCTATACGTGGATGTCAATTGTTTAAATCGCTGACAGCTCTCCTAAAGAAAACTCAAGCACCGGCTGCACCGGCTGTGCCAAACCAGAGAAATCTCCTCATGTTCCTGAAAAACTCCTCGTCATGTTCGAACATTCTGTTCAACACAACAGATCGAAAAGAGACGAGCCACCAGCCCCGTGTGTTTGTGTGTTTGAAACTGGTGAAAATGGACAGACTTGACAGATGGATCTCTGCCCCATGAGTCACCATGTAGTGTTTGCTCCCTGCCCATGACTCACCAACCATTTACAGCTCTGGCTTGGATTTGTCATAGAGTAAAAGCTTTTTTTTTTTTTTCTCTGTATTGCTGTTTGTTGGCTTTTCTGAAAATAACTTGTTTCACACTATTTATTTATCTACACAGACGCAGATGTTGTAGAAGTCCGTCCCCTGACCAAAAAAAAAACAACATGTTGCTAATAAGGCAAAGCTGATAGTGAGGATCATACCAACAGGATTATTTGCCATGAAAATACGCTACAGAATTTGACGTACTGCCTCCTATCAATGATTCATTATTGACATGGCCTTGAAGAGATTGATCTAAGGGTGTCTAGGGTGTCAAGGACAGCAGAGTTGGATTACACAGCATTCCTTTTTTCCTGCTTCTTATTTAGTCTTTCTACTTTTGGCGCCTCCATAAAAAGTTGCGCAGACATGACCAGTGAAAGTTTTAGGGTGGTACACCGGAAAAGTTTGGGGTCACTTAGAAATGAAAGAAAAGAAAAGCACTGTTCTCTATACTTATATCTCTAACACTCTATACTTTGCTAATGTGGTAAATGACTATTTTAGCTGCAAATGTCTGGTGTTTGGTGCATCAATATCTACATAGGTGTATAGAGGCCCATTTCCAGCAACTATCACTCCAATGTTCTAATCCTACAATGTTTGCTCATTGCATCAGAAGGCTAATGGATGATTAGAAAACCCTTGATGCTAACATGTTAGCACAGCTGGAAACAGTTTAGCTGCTTAGAGAAGCTAGAAAACTGACCTTGAAATATTATTTCAAATTCAAATCAGTGAATTTAAAAGGTATCTTTGATTATTTAAATAAAATTTGTACCAGTTTTGGTTAAAATAAAATGAATGCTCTTCAGACTCTGCTCTCACACTAAATGTGTTTGCACATTTGGTGTTATGCTTCAATCTGGCAAGACCTGGATGAAGGAGACGCCAGCATCCATCATCATTAGATGATCATTTGGCACCTTAATTAAAGGTGTGGTGGGTTCTAAAGACAGTCATGGTGTCCTAAACTATGATAAATCTTCATTCTAATCTGATAAATTTACTCTGTTATGCCAAATAAAGCTGCTGCTGCTGGAAAACAGTGGATAAATTCTTATAGCGTCACAAAACCCCTGCAAAATGAATTGTTTCACATCATCAAAAAACACTTAGTCTTTTATCTGACATGTAAATGTGCAATCGTCCACAATTCGTAAGTGGAATCTTCCCAAAATTGAATGGGTCTGTCCTCGGTCAGTTCTACACCCTATCACCAAGTTATATAAAAATCAGCCCTGTAGTTTTCCTGTAATCCTGTTCACAGATAAACGGTAAAAAAAAACAGTATCCATCCATCCACACCAATGGTTATTTTTTTGGTTTAAAACCAGGACTCTCAAATTTCATGCGTTGAGTGT
Organism: Lepturacanthus savala; assembly: GCA_030544235.1. Taxonomy (NCBI): domain Eukaryota; kingdom Metazoa; phylum Chordata; class Actinopteri; order Scombriformes; family Trichiuridae; genus Lepturacanthus; species Lepturacanthus savala. Next base: position 3,746,795 of record CM060466.1, on the reverse strand, counting down.
GACTCTTTTATAACTCTTTTGGGTCTTTTGTCACGCACTCATGCCACATATTGTATTCCTCCAGCTGGAAAATAAAAGATATATCAGTATTTCCTGTAGAAAATGTATTAGACAAGGTGGTTACAGGAGAGGGTATGAGAAAATAACAAAGCTGTTCAAGTTTGTGTGTGCGTTGTTTATAAATGAATGAGTTCAGGCCCAGGTTGTGTTCTGTTAGGTGATAGCGTTGGGATTTCCTTGGAGTAAGACTAGTGCTGGTGTGTAGAGTGGTTCTCCTCTTAAAGAAGAAAAGACGCAGCATCTGTGAACTTCTTTTTACAGTTTGTTGTTTTGGCCACAGTAGCCTGTGCTAGCGTGAGGAAATAGATGCTAACAGCTTAGCATGTGGCTACACTACTACTGCAATGATGCAGAACTTTAATGAACCAGCAGGAATCGAGCAGTTTCCCATTGGAGCTCCAGTACAGTCAAAACAAGAAAGCAGCTTCTGATTGGCTATTGTATAGCGGAAGCAGAAGCATCTAGGCCGTATCTAGGTACTTTTAATGCAACAACCGAGGATGAAAATTAGCCGTTGGCTATAATCTTGAATATTTACAAATATATGTTCATTAATATGTGTTGTCCTCTTTCTTTTGCGCATGTGCACCTTGGATTACTGTAATTACATGCCGGTTTGCTCTATCTGCGAAGATCAAACTGTTTCTGAAAGCTGAGACGTTGCGATTTACGGCAAATTTAGTCTCATTACGGTAATATCACTTGGGACTTTCCAATTTAATAATCATCAGAGATGGATTATTAAAAAAGTCCAGGCGGACATTTTTAAGCATCGGTCTGGAAATTTTCTTTTCTTTTAAAACTACGACTGGATGAGCTGCATCTCTTGAAAGGATTCTGGTATATTTAAAGGCTAAAGGCTCTGAATTTAATTAAAACATAATTTTTTGTCACATCAGCTGCCTGAGCCGTGCATCTCTTTTGTCGACAGGCTTAACAGCATCGCGTGAACTTGTCTGGCAAAGACTTGTGTGAATCAGACGTTCATTTAAATGTTAAAGGTCCTCACTAGTGCTTTAAAGTATTATTAGAGTTATCAGCCTCTGCGCATCGATTTTTCTCACTGAAATAAAACCGGCCGCCTTGTAGGCAGGAAACAAATCAATCGAGAAGTTGAATCCGTATCAGATTTCTCCGAAGAACTTGAAGAGCAGTGGAGGATCAGGGCCGTGGTAGCACCAGCCTCCCCTTTAGGTCGCCCTTGGCACTCTGCCCAGTTATACACAGGAACCAATGCCTACTGATGCATTTATAGAGATTTCTTTTCTCAGAGATTTCTCTTGGATAAAGGCCTGGGTTCATTCTCCTTCCTTACAGCTTCTTAGACAGCCCATAGATACCATCAGAGCCTTAAAGCTGATAAACAGACTCCACTAATAAATGAGCTGACACACATTCAGCAGACACCAGGCTTCTCTGCCTGCAGCTATTAATACTGGCAAGTAAGTCGATATCAATAAAGAAGAAAATATAACAAAGTAATACAACACACATTTCATACAGTATTAATTTTAAATGTATAAAAAGACCTGGAGAAGGATTCTTCTTCTTCAACATCGCGAAAGAGTAAATTTCACCATTTAAGCCCATTTTATTCTCAAATTTCATGCATATACACCTCTGATCAAAAAGTCTGGTGTCACTTCGAAAAACTTGACCTAAAAAACCTAAAAACGTTCTTAGTTTCTGAATCGTCTGCATCATAAATCCGCTCTATACATCACTAATGTGGTAAATGACTATTGTAGCTGCAAATGTCTGGTTTTTGCTGCATCAATATCTACATAGGTGTATAGAGGCCCATTTCCAGCAACTATCACTCCAGTGTTCTAATGGAACAATGTGTTTGATCATTGATCAGAAGGTTAATGGATGATTAGAAAACCCTTGATGCTAACATGTTAGCACAGCTGGAAACAGTTTAGCTGCTTAGAGAAGATAGAAAACCTTCTAATAAGATATTATTTCAAATACAAATCATTATTTATAACCTTATCAGCATCTTATCTATATTTTCTAATTATTCTACAACTCATGGTGGTAAATAAAAGTGTGACTTTTCATGGAAAACACTGGACTCTTTTAAATGACTGGCAACTATGCAAACTTGCACAAAAATAAACAAAAATAAATAGATGTTTGTTTTTTTTTGAGTATAAAATGATAGGTATAGATGTTGGTAACTATGGTTACCGGTGGGCTTAAATGGGTTAATGTTCTTAAGATATTAACCATGAACTATTGCATCTTCTTTCCATCTGGAATACCTCCAGTGTTTAGGTGCCAATTTCCATATTGCTGTTAATGTATAGGAATAAGGACTCACAGACATAAATATCCCATCTTTACTCTCAGACCTGCATTAACTCATTTAAGCCTTTAAGTCTATGAATGTCATTTTATACTTAACATGTTAGTCATACAGCTTTTTTTCCCTAATGAAATGAAAAGGTTTGCTTTATTATCAACTTCCCGTCTCTTCCTCCAGACAAAGACAAACCCTCCCAGAAAGAGTCATTTTATTTAGATTATGATTTTCAACCCTGACTTGTATATATTTGTTTAATCCTACAGATTTGTGCAGCTATAAAAGCCATTAAACTGCTATTTTCTGCATCGAAAAGGGTACAAAATGGAAAATATGCAAAATACTTAACATAGTTGTTAATGACTCAGCTGATATCATTTTATGCATGAAATCTGATTAATCTTGTTGAGGATAAAATGAACTGGTGTCTCACAATCAGTTGCATGCATGATATTTAATCCTGTATCTTTTCATATGGAGGCTGGTTTACTCTCTAAAATGGCATTATTTATCTTGTCTTCAAGCGTAAAGCACTTTGTTTGCTAATTCAGTGTCTGCTATGTATTTAAAATGTCGTTATAATGTAATTTTCTCTACGGGAGACTCGCTTTGGAAGAATTCTGGGCACTGAGGAGTAGGGCTGTCACATCAAATGTGGAAAAAAAAAAAAGATAGTGTTTGATTTGTAATAACCGGTGTGAATTTAAAGTTCACAGACGAGTAACAGGCTGTGTCTTCTCTGTCAGCAGGAGACGTCCATCTGTAAAAATCATGTTGTCCTGTCTGTAAACTAGGCTACTGGTGTCATATTAGTGAAAAAACTGGTGAGCTGTGCTTATATAATGACTATAAATGTTAAAGAAGTAAGATAAATAGATAGATAGATGGAAAAAAAACACATGGACAAAGGTGAGGTGGTTTATGGATTTAAGTTATTTCACGACTTCTTCACAGTTTTGTATCTTGTGACAGCTCTAATGTGAAGAAGGCAGCGACTGCAGTCCAACAACATGTGTTAAGACATTCAGACATACAGCAGGAGGATCATCTTCCAAATAGATGTACTGTGGATCAAACACAGCGGTGCCGAATGTAATTCAAACTTTATTGTCCCGCGAGGGCGGTTTGGTTCGCAGACACTTCACAGTAAAACACGCACGTTAAGAGGTCAATAAAAAACCTAATAAACAAACATAAATTAGTTAAAATGGGGGAAAAACAGAAGCATAAAACATGCAGACAAACTCAGGATAAGACAGACACAAAGGAAGCAGCTCGCTGTATAAAAGTCAGTTGTTGTTGAGGCTTGGATACAGTTTTTTTGGTATAAGTTGGCATGAATATTCATAGATACCGTAAATTCTCTAATATAGGCCCGGGCCTTTTATTTACTCATGCAAATTGAGGCCCAGGCCTTTATTGGAACAAGGCCACAATTAGAGACAGGCCTCGATTTCTATTTGAGCAATATGGACTACCAATAAAAATGAAGATTTAGTGTCTATTTGAACATATACATACATACACACATGGATTTGACAAAAGTTAACATCCTTTCTATCTTTTTATTTCATCCATTAACAATGCATAACTCCAACTAAACAGAAAAAAACAGAGTAGCAAGGCACAACAAAGACAAATGAGAACCATATTACAATAAAAGTATACTATCCATAAAACAATTTTACTCAAAAACCACAGGAATAAATGTAACTAGACTACATTACAAAGCCCTTGAAATAAAAATACATGAAAGTCCATTTTCAAATTAGGGCATCGTTTTCATAATCAACTCAATCCATTTTATTTCGCTGTAACCTCCTTTGTGAAGCACTTTTGGTTAAGGTTTCTGTAGAATAAACTTGATTTGATCCCTTGTGTTGAGTCTCAGACGGCCTGATTTACAGCACTTTAACGAGAGCCTCGACGTGAACTCAGTGTATTGATTCGGCATCGAGCTCAGTGGGTGGTGCGTTCATGGTGCAGCAGCAGTCTGATTTATAACTGTCTGTTCTGTATCGGCCACACATGCCACCGCGCTGATTTTTAAACACAGCTTTAAATTTTTGCATCTCGATTTGCATGTAATTTCCCTCCTTCAGACGCCGTGTTGGTGAATGGGTAAAAACGAAGGAGTGGAGGTGTGAAGTGATGGAACAGAATAAGGAGCGTGGTGATTAGCTCCGCCCACACGATCGGTTTGTTGTGGCGATTCAACCACAATCAGTCTCGCCACGAGAAGGAAAAACAATGGAGGTTTACATACAATAGGATGATTGTGCATTATTTGGAATTATAAGTCCTCGTACTCTGCTTTTGAACCTTAACCCGGGTGTTTCTAGTCACTTTGGGGCGGCTAAAAACAGCAAGAAGATCAGTCAATCACAGAAGTGTACAGTTTTATCCCTCCATAATTTTGGCCTCAGATTTCCTACAGTTTATGTTATAAAATTCTTTTTTGGTTATTTTAATAAAAACTGTTTGTCTTCTTGTTCTACATTTCCTCCGAGGTCGATCCTTTTGTCTTTCCAGTTCACAATAAGATGCAGCAGAGCTGGATGTTAGTGTGTGGAGCCTTCAGCTACCGAATGAAAAACCAAAAAACACCTCATAGAACTGCAGATTACAAAAGGGAATTGAATTGCCTTCTTCAATCCGTCCCACTGCTTTATCAATAAATATGAAAACTAAATAAGCCGCAGTCTGGTCCACACATGGTACATCACAGAGACTAAAACCAAACAGAGGGTATTTGGGGGAGAGATTAAAGAGGCATTTCTGAAATTATAGTCATGTTATTTTTTTGGAAAAGTGAGGGGATGCAGAAATTTCCATCAATAGATGGCTCTCGGTAATATGCAGAGTAATGAAGACCTTTCCATGTCGTAAAAGCCTCTCATTTCTAACCACTTCACTTGGAAGGCACACTCAGCAAATCCCTTCTTTATGTCTATTTAATGTCAATAGGAAAAATAAAAGGAGGCTGTGGAGAATGGTAGCAGGAGGAAACATATGGCTAAACCCTCATTCTGCCAATCACAGCAACATGGAGCAAAAAAAAAAAAAAAAAAAACATATATGAAAAAACACAGACACCAGGCAGCCTGATTTATTTTCCCTCCCTTCATCTCAATTTCCCGGAATTTTATGAATGGAAAATGTCAAGGGATAGGTTTTCCAAAGCCGCTATGGCCTGCATCTCATGAGCTTACCATGCTGTTCTGGTGAGTTCATGCTGTCTGGAGCAGTGATGTGGAGAGAGACTGGAGGGACGGGACCCCCTGAACGCCACATCCACTTTACATCACGCTCAAATCTACAATTATATATATATACACGCTACTATTCAAAGGTTTGGAGTCACACAGGCTGATTTTAGCACCTTTATTTACCACCATGAGTTGTAAAATGAATAAAAAAGACAGTGACATGGTTAGAAATAATGATTTGTAATCATTATAATCATTTTTTACTTCCGTTTTGTAGCTTCTCTAAGCAGCTAAACTGTTTCCAGCTGTGCTAACATGTTAGCATCAAGGGTTTTCTAATCATCCATTAACCTTCAAACACATTGTTCCATTAGAACACTGGAGTGATAGTTGCTGGAAATGGGCCTCTATACACCTATGTAGATATTGATGCACCAAAAACCAGATATTTGCAGCTACAATAGTCATTTACCACATTAGCGATGTATAGAGTGGATTTATGATGCAGACGATTCAGAAACTAAGAAAGATTTTAGGTTTTTTAGGTCAAGTTTTTCAAAGTGACACCAAAATTTTTGGTGTATATGCATGAAATTTTAGAAAAAAATGGGCTTAAATGGTGAAATTTACTCTCAGTCATTACTCTTAGTAATAGTCATTTACCACATTAGTGATGTATAGAGTGTATTTCTGATTACTTTAAAGTTATATGCATTGAAAAAACAGTGCGTTTATTTCAAATATAAGGAAATTTCGAAGTGATCCCTAACTTTTGAACGGTAGCCTGTGTAAAAATAAGAGACCACTGCAAGATTATCAGTTTTTCTGATTTTACTACTTAATGTAACACCAACACAATGGAGGTTTATATACAATAGGTTCCATGTGCTTGGATTATTGTGCATTATTTGGAATAACAAGGCCTCTTATCCTGGTTTTGAACCTTAACCCAAAGGTTTTATCATCTTTGGGGCGTCTAAAAACACCAAGAAGATCATTCAATTCAGAAATCCTTTATTTTAAATTACAAACGAAAGAAAACTTTATATACAGTAAAGGTATAACATAACAAATACAAGGGAAATGTAGAAAACATTTGACAGTTCGTGTACAAAATTGTTATTTTTGTAAAAAGAAAAACAAAAAAAAACAAGATAGACTTATATCTATATAAATAAAATATATATAAATTGATTATATATAAAATCATGTTGGTTTCATGTCATTTGAAAGTCCATTTGTATATATCTTTTAATGAAAATCACACAGAATGTGCGATCTTTGACAAAAAATGTTAAATGACCAAAAGATAATGATAAATTGTAAAAGGAACATTTTAGTCTATAAGTCTATAAACTACTGACATTTCCCCTAAATTCCAATTAAAAATATTATTGTTTAGAGGATTTATTTGCAGAAAATGAAAAGAAAATCATTTTAAAACAACATAATACTAATGTTTACACTTAAGAAGAGTTCAGAAATCGATATTTGCTGCAATAACTCTTATTTTTAATCTCTCCACAGTCTTTCCCATTGTTCTTGGTGACTTTATTCCACTCCTGGTTCCTCTTTAAGCAGAATGAGCTGTGAATGTGCTGGAATTCAACAGACGCTGGAATAGAATGGCTGGAATACATGTAGAGATGCTGATTTCAGGAAAGAAATGATTCAGTCGTCTTATTTTTTAAAGTTCTGAACGGTTTATAGCTCATCTGTATAGAGAACAGCACTTCTCTGATCTGATACTGATGATATAAGACAGCAGCACCTGGAAAACAGATAAGTGCAGTTATAGCTAATGAAAGTGGAAGTGGATTTCTTATTTTTTCATCCAGTGGTTTGAACCCAGTTTCTCCTTTACACATCCGCTGTGTTTGAGTTCAGAGTTTGAGTTTCTTCCGCTGGCTAAAGTTGGAGCTTTGTTCCATCCAGAACAATATGTTTCTCCTTAACAAAAGTGCACTCGCAGCTCTCGAGTCTTTTTTTTTTTTTTTTTCCCCTCCGATGAGTGACAGTGAGAGTTTGTGTTACAGCAGAAAACTCTTTGGCCAATCAGCCTGATCTGCTTGTCAGGCCAAATCGTTATTTTCTGAGACACTTTAAAGATTTTCAACGATTTCTGCCTGAGTTTGCTGTTCAGGAAGCAGCCGTCTCCTGTCGTATAGTCACCGGGACAGACGTTCATTAAAGATTTAAAACTCCTGCCTTCCTTTAAACTAAATAAAAATAATAATAATGTCCTCCTTCCCCCACGCTACGGCACAGAATGACCTTTTAAAAAGAACATTTTTATGTCGCTCTGCAGAATAAAACCGATCAGTTTAATATTTGCAGCGTTTCAGCTGCTCCTGCATTATTTAATGTGTTTGTTCTCACAGACCACAATTTGTCACACTGGTCTGTGTGTGTGTGTGTGTGTGTGTGTGTGTGTGTGGTCTTTCCACTTATTTCAGTGCTGTTTCTAGATGTTTCTTCCCTCTCTCTCACTCTTCCAGGACTTAAATAAATAAGTAAATCTTCATTTTCTACTCGTAGGCCTTGTTTGGTTATAGCTCCCACTTCTTTTTAATTATAACGGGTATTTCAGAGTTAAATTTTTTATGCCACAAATGCAGGGAAACACGAGCAGAAAACATCTCAGATGTGTCCAGAGTCCTGGTTGTGCATCATTACATTTACAAATTGGCCTCTAAATTGTGTGAGTTTGACTCATATTACTCAATAAATGTTAAATTTAACAGCTCAGTATTTGTCTTCTCTATATTTTGTGAGCATTGTAAAAGCAGAACTGAGGTTTGATGTTATTGAAACTATTTTTTTTGTTCCAATAATCACAAACAGACACTTGCCTGAAGCAGATTTGTCCACTCTCATATTACAATGGTTAAAAATGAAAACCATCCATTTAAGGAACATTTAGAACAGATAAAAATGTCAGATTAATTGGCAAGTAGCTCAATCTGAAGGCATTAATTGTAATTAATAATAATAATGATACATAGCATCTTTTTTTTATTGATAGTGTATAGCTGATATGATCCATTAATAATGATTATTATGTCTATAACTTCTTGATTTTGCTCTCAAATCACACTAAATTGCTGCATTTTTCTTATTTTTTTAGATTTTTCTAACCCTATCTGCCACAACCCAGGAGTTTGAGTTACATGCCTTAAACTGAACTCACATATTAAGAGTTAAAAATATTATAAATATATATAAATATAATGCATAATATCCCTTTAAGGTATATATAGAATAGGTAAAAATGCAATTAATTTGCAAATGACAACTACAGTTGTCACTATAACACGGTTCATCTCTTGCAGCTTCGCTGTTTCTGAGATTATTTTAGTGTAATTTTGTGTGTTTTTTTTACAGTGTACTGTATGAACATGCATTGTGTTCTACATCCTCATTAACTAAAGGGCTGTGTCCACTATTGTCAATTAATCTCCTCCATCCAGTGTCTCCTGTACAGTACAAAAGGTGTTCGACTAGCAATCGCTAGCAGAGTGACTGTGAAATGTTTGCAGGTTTTCTCCATGAAAAAAACATATTGTCAATGAAATGCAATGAAAAATGCACCTGCAGTCACAACCAAAAGACACAAAAGATGCCAACCATCGCAGAAAAAGTTAGATTTCTGGACCTGACAATAACATAAGGATGACGGCAGCAATACATTTTAACAAATATGCAGAAATGGTTGTAAGTGTCCCCATAGGGACATGAAAACAGGTTTGGATTTTTGGTTTCATTCACTAATATTGTACTTATGCTTTAAATCTGTGAAAGTTTGAACTTTAAGAGCGTTAAAACAAGAGAAAATGTGAGAAAAAATATTAAAGGAACTGTAGCTCAGTCTGACGGCTGGTATTATGCATTAATGGTGATTATTGATAGTCTACAGCTTCGTTAATTTGCTCTCAATTGCTGCATTTAAGTTCTAACAAACTAACCCTGCACTGCAGCAGAACCACCACAGGCCTTCGAGAACTCCTTTATGTTAAAACCAAGGACTCTCTGGACGCGAGCCAGAGAAAACCGAGACAGAAAACGAGGGAAGAAGACGGAGACAGAGTGATGCTAAGGGGGAAAAAAGCGGCAGATAGAGGAGGACTGATGAAGCAGAGACAAAAAAAAAAAGAGGAGAGGAGTCATCCCGCTGTCAGCGGAGTGTAGTGTAATCAGGACCAGATGTCGTCCTGCGCTCTCTTGACTAGAGGCGGATTTTCACAAGCGATTCATTTCCACGGCTCATGTTTGTCGAGGGGGGGATTCGCCCTCTCGCTTCTGTTTTGTTTCAGGTCCGTTTCGATGCCTTTGTGTTGAGGAGATTCTGTGTTTTCTGGTGTTTGTGACCCGCCTGCCTTCAGGAGCAGATGGAGTTGTATAACGGCGCTGGTTTTCCACGCCGACGCTGCATCAGAACACACGCGCTGGCCTTAAGGACTCCGAGTCCACTGTGACAGACATCATTATCCTAAAAGAACCTTTGTTCTGGCTGGTTGCGGTTTCCTCTGAGAGTTCTCGTACATGCAGGTCCTGTAACAAAGTACATTTGTGTTGACAGGTTTTCCTGAGTTCATGTGCAGTTGTCTGTTTTTGTGGAGGTCGGTTTTAATATTTAATAAAGAGACGAGGCGTCTACAGTACACAAAGTCCTGCTTGAGGAAACTCTTTGCGTCCAGTTCTGCTGCTGCAGATACGAAGCATTAACTCAGATGAATGAAATCACTTTTTAAGCACGATTTTCAATCAACTTGAAAATGTGTGAACTCCTTGTGATATTTGGTAATTGACCACCAAACCAAGTGGACCTAGACCTCCAAAAAGAGGTGGTCTTGGTCCACTTGACTCCACACCAAATGACAAACTTTGGGTCTAAATAAGGGGATGCTAGTTATGTTCATCCTATTTGACCTTATTCGTGAAAATAGCACAGAAATGATGCACTATGCATCTTCGGTGACTCCAAGAGAGACTTGGAGACTTCGGTGACTCCAACTTACAGAGATCCTCTGTTTGCAGTCACCCAAAACGGTCCATTAGGACCAAAGCCTCTTGGTTTGGTTCATTTTCGATGGTGTGAATGCATCAGTCACTAAATCAGACTGAGACCTAAAAAGAGCTGGTCTTGATCCAGATGATTCCAAACCAAATGACTAATTTCGGAGCGATTCGAGGGGATGCTAATCATTTCATAGGGTCTTTGGAACAATGTTAATCCCATTTGACCTCATTCATTCATAAAAAATAGCTTGTCTCTGCCTAAAACGAAGCGCTATGCATCTTTGGTGAGTCTGGTGCATCTGCGACTCATTTTGAAATCGGATATTTTGCCATAAAAGTCCAATAAAGAGGATGTAATATGTAATGATGCAAGCAATTAGCATAACGAGGTGACATGACTTCATCAATAAATCAGTTTCTCTGCTGTTTATGTAAACTGAGACAAAGACATAGTCTGATTTGATGGACTCATTGACCTCTAACCATTGACCGACTTAAATGTGCATGTAAATGTACTGATTGAGAATAATGAAGCCTGGGTTTACATCATCCTTCACGCAAATTCATTTTGCTGTGAAATTCAGTCTGGACCCGATTTTTTAACTTTGCAAGTTTACTTTAAAAATGAGAAACTCTTCACTAATGTTCAAAAGTTTGAGCTCATTTAGAAATTTCATTATTTTTGAAAGAAAAGCACATTTTTTTTTTACAATGAAGATAACTTTAAACTAATCAGAAATCCACTTTTTACATTGCTAATGTGATAAATGACTATTACAGCTGCAAATGTCTGGTTTTTGCTGCATCAATATCTACATAGGTGAATAGAGGCCCATTTCCAGCAACTATCAGTCCAGTGTTCTAATGGATCAATGTGTTTGATTATTACATCAGAAGGTTAATGGATGATTAGAAAACCCTTGATGCTAACATGTTAGCACAGCTGGAAACAGTTTAGCTGCTTAGAGAAAATAGAAAATGGAAGGAAAAAATGATTATAGTGATTACAAATCATTATTTCTAACCATGTCATTTTACAGTGTCATTTTATAGCTATAGTGTCATTTCACTCTTCATTTTACAACTCATGGTGGTAAATAATGTACAGTGCGTTTGCTCATTGCATCAGAAGGCTAATGGATGATTAGAAAACCATTGTGGTACCTTGTTATGTGGTAAGTAAAAATATGAATGAATGGTAGTGTACATACAGACATTTGTAGCACCCAATAAATGGCAAATATCAGTGTACATTGATCATCAATTGAGGTCTGGTGTTAGCCAGGCCAGATGATGTCTGTATAAGGTCAAAAAGGGAAGAATATCGTGTATAACCAGAAACATCAATGCAGCAGTGTCAATTTTCTAACCTTAAAGTGTTTTTAAAGACGTTAACCTGAGAAAATGTGTATGTTTCAGCCAGATGCTCCTGGTGCATTTCATCCAGTCTGCAGTAATGGACACTCTGGGTTAAGGACCAACCCTTAAGGTTGTTGAAAGTTCTGTCTCTTAAACATCACTGCAGCTTTGTGGTCGCCACGGGGCGTTGAGCTGAGTTTGACAGCCAGCACTTTCAGCTGCAGAACAGATCAGGAGGGGGTGAAGGATCATCTCCTGCTACCTCAGCAGGAGATGATCAAGTGCAGTCGGAGAGGAGAGAGAGTTCTCTTTCTGTTTTCTTGTCAGACACACAGGCAGTAATTGCTGACATTGCTGACTGATAGTTGTACTGCTGCAAAAACCCTCTTTGGAAGAGAACCTTTTTGTATCCCTGACCCTGTGTGACCGGGCCTAATTATCTGAAAGTGACAGTCATTGCCATGGGTAATGGTCAGCTGACTCCACTAGGACACGTAGCAAATTGAGATCCCAAGTAAAAGTATCTTGGTTTTGGTCCAATTGGTCCAATATTGAGTAGAATTATCTTATTCCACTGGCAGATCATTTTCTTTTAAGGAAATGTTAGTGTTATTTTCTTAGATCAATATCAAATTGACCCAAATCAGGAAAAAAAATGAAATTAAATACATTATCTACCAGTGAAATGAGATAATTCTGCTCAATATTGGATAAAACCAACATATTTTTGCACTGGCAGATACATTTTCCCAATTTAAGTTTTTTTTTCTGGATTTTAGTCAATTTAATATTTTTTTTTAAGAGTCTTGTTTTCTAAAAATAAGACCTAATCGACCAAAACCAGGAAAAAAGAAGCTTGAAATAAGCTAAATTATCTGCCAGTGCAATAAAATAATTCTACTAAATATTGGACTAAGGTATTTTTTCACTGACAGATGGTTTTGCTTAGTTTGTGTTGTGATTCAGTCTTTAATTTTTAAGAAAATCTTAGTGTGGTTTTCTTAAAATGAGACCAAATTGACCCAAATCTAAAAAGAAAATACTTGAAATGCGATAAATTATCTGTCAGTAGTAGAATTATATTCAATATTGGACTAATTGTACCGAAAACAAGATATTTTCACCTGTTAATATTTCAGTTTTGAGGTGCAGTTGTTCTTGCTGGTGACAAACCTTTAACTTACTCTTAAATAATTGTATTAAATGTTAAATCTACAATGACAATTTTGAAATATTCCAAAAGTAATCCAAACTATTTTTATAAAACTTTACTTTGATAATTGAGTGATTTTATAGAATAGTTTACAGATTACATATCTATAGTTGAATATATTTAAAGTCTGAGATCAGCTCCATGCCTATTCAATCTCCGCCTAAGAAGAATCCTGTTTTACAGGGAATATCAACTTGGAAAAATGAGTTGTTGACCCAAATAATCCAGGAATGACTCGTCCAATGTATGATCAGTATTTATGCCAAGATGGATGCATGTAACCTGAACCAGTGCCATTTTAGAGGGTTTTTTAGAACCTTTGTAACTAGGCGAACCTGCATTTGAACTGAATTGTGCTTTACGACAGTTTAAAAAACTTTATTAAGTGTTGCAGCTGAGACTTTTCTCATGCAATTTATGCATTGGATGTAATGATTTGACTCAGATGAGCCAGAACTTCTTCCTGTTTAATGCACAGAATGATTATGCTGTTATTATTTAGGATTTTTAAATTGTAACAGGTATTTATCTATGTCGGATCAGGTAAAATATGTCTTTTATTTTGAAATGACTGAGGGATCCGGGTATTGTTAGATGTGCTTTTTTCTCAGTGTGAAACAGGAAGCTTTAACCCAACTGCTCTATATATCTGTCTGATGGGGAAGTGTAATGAAGCTCTGGCAACTTCTCTCTCCAGCTTAGAACAGCAGCAGACAACACCAGTGTGTTTTCAGGCTGGTAATTTGATAATGAGATCGTAATGCAATGGCTTCCAGATGCAAAAAAAACCTCCCGCACTCATCCAGTAGTGTGAAGTAGTAACTGCCAGAGCTCCGAGCCAACGAGCCGCTGGCTGGATGCAGGTGTTCTAACACCTGCTGCAGCAAAAGGTCAAAGGTCATGCAGGAGAAATATAGCAGAAAAAAGTCGGTTGAAGGAACGGTAACGTGTTATTTAATAAGGGGGATTTTGAACTTGAATTAAACAGGATGTGGACGTGGAACAAACTCGCAGACGGCCAGGATTTTTATTTTAGTGCTGAGGATATTTTTTTTTACCGCTCTCTCCAGTCTCTAACAGTTGGTGTTGGCACAATCAATATCCAGGCTCTAAAAATGAGATTTGAAATAACACAGCGTGTGTTTTAGGCAACTTTCCGCGTCTAACAACTCACTTCACAAGTCTAAATATATCTTTGCATGCAACAGGAAATTATGAAACGCCTGCATGGTTTGCATGCATGCACATTCCCCCCCCCCCCCCCGACAGATATGCAGCCATGCATGAACCGACAGGGAGCAGCAGCCAATCTGTGGAAGGAGTAAAGAATAATAATCGAAAATCTTTCTGGCGTTTTCAGACATTTACAACCGCAGAAAGGAAAGAAAGGAAATGAAGGTTTTTGTCATTGATCCTCTCTCTACACACGGCAAAAACTGAAGTCTTAACAAGTAAAAATACCTTGTTTTTGGTCCAATTAGTCCAATATTGAGTAGATTTATCTTTTTTTTTTTTTTTAAATTTTGCTTATTTAAGTTTTTTTTTCTCAATTTTAGTCAGTTTAATCTTTGTTTAAGAAAATATTAGTCTTGTTTTCTTAAAACGAGACCAAATTGACCCCAAATCAGGGAAAAAAAATCAGGAAATAAGATATTTTATCTGCCAGTAGAATAATATAATTCTACTCATTGGACCAAAAACAAGGTATTTTTGCATTTGCAGATAATTTAGCACATTTCAAGGATATGATTCATTTTAGTCATTAATTCTACTTAATATTAGAATAATTGTACCAAAAAAAAGATAATTCAAGTTTTTTTTCTTGATTTTAGTCAATGTAATCTTCTTTTAAAAAAAATGTTTGTTTTATTTTAAAATTAAACATTGACCCAAATCATGAGAAAACTTAAATAAGATAATGATCCTGATTTCTCAATATTTAATGATGATATGTGAATGATATTTCTCAATATTAGTCAATTTAATACGCTTTTTTAAGAAAAGGTTAGTCTTGTTTTCTTGAAATAAGACCAAATCAGTAAAAAAAGGTGAAACAAGCTAAATTATCTGCCAGTGAAATAGATAATTCTACTCATTATCGGACCAATTAGTACCAAAAACAACATATTTTTCAGTGTAAACTCTCACATTTAGAACTGACAGAATGTACCGACACAGATTTATTCATTAAAAATATCTATTGTGTGTGACAATCAGTCTGGTCTTTACCTTCAGTCAAAGCAGTGCAGGTCAATCCGTTTGTTCTCTCCCTTTATTATCGATGTCCTCTTTGAACAAACACTCCACTTTATTGCTCTGTGTTTGCTAAAAGCGATTAATAAACCCCCTCTTTTTTTTTCTAAAGTAAAACTAGAGACTGAAACTTTTGTGGCACCTGCTTGCATAACCATTGGCTTTGTTCCCGTGCAAACATGTCTATTACTGAACTTTGTTGTCACACATAGCTGAATCCATTCTGATTCTTAATTCAAGGACAATGGTGGAGCAGAAGGGAAGGAAAATGTCATGTCACCGGGATAAAAGCAGCGCGGTTTTAGATGGAGCGTCACAAAGCTTTCATGTGTTTTAAAAGCTCTGTCGACTACAATAATGACACCTTCTTGTCTGTACTTTTTATTTTTTACCATCTTCCATCCTTGTGATTTTATCATAAAACTACTCTGGGGTAATTCAGCTTCCCTGGTTCTGTGAGGATAAGCATTTTGTTCAGCTTCACCGAGCGAGTGGAGGTCGAACAAATCAAATGCTGAACTAAACAGAGGAAGAGGAGAAGAAGAAAGAGGAAAGAAAATGGATATAATTTTCCAACTTGTTGCACACGGAGGACGGAGGAGTGTCTCAGAGTGTTTGTCAGGGATGATGGAAGATACCGCTGCTCTAATATAACAGCATCCACCATGCTGCACACACATATTTATACTATTTATTATAATACACCCATTTCAAAGGAAGTTGAGCAAAGGAAGTTAATCTACTGAGTGTGATTCAGATTGATTCTACATCACATCTATTTAAATCTGTGAAAAAGCCAAAGATGCTTGTGGTGATTCACAGATCTCACATGATAATAACAATGATAATTATTATTATAATAGCAGTTATGATAAATTAATGTATACAGAACAGTTCATGCATAAAATGCAGCACAAATTGCTTAACAATCATGTCAATCATGTATCATCAAACTACATTAAAACAACAGGATAAGACTAAATAAGCTGATAATCACACACATTCACGTTAACTTTGATAGTTGGTTATTAAAATAGTAGATTAATTAGTTGTTTGGTTCATAAAATGGTGTAAAATGTTTCCTCAAAGCTGAAGATTCAATCTAAAATGTCTTTTTTTTGTCCACAACCCAAAGATCATCAGTTTATTATTATAGAAGAATAAAGAAACCAGGAAATAATCAGAGAAGAGAAGCTGGAACCAGAGAATTTAGACATTTTCTCCTTAAAAACAACTCAAATCCTCATTTTCAAAATAATTGGAGTTAATTGTAATTGTTGCAGCTCTAATTTTGAACATATAGTCTCTAAAGTACATTTTGCTTATTGAAACAATTATGTTTTTATTATGTAAAGTTATGTTACTGAAGGTTTTACAGTGAATTTGTGATGCAAACTGCAGCTGCTAAAGCCTTGTTTCATTCTTAATGCAGCGATTTTGGCTCATGTCCCCTTTTTTTGATTTATTGATCATTTTATGACTCTTACATGTAGTAGAAGCCCATGATTTACAAGAACACACACACACGCTCCCGGTAGTCACATTGCTCATTAATATAACAGCAAAAATACAAGAATTTCATCCATTAGCCTATAATGGGTTAATGGTTGAATCTAGTCAATTACAGTAAAATGTCAAATATCACAACTTTTCTTCAAAATGAAATGCTGACATTACAGAATTCCTGGTTTTATACTGTGGTGGTAGTGGCATTAAAACATGTAGTTTTAATGGAAGTCAATGGGACATTTTTGACCATTAAGGCGTCCAGAGGGAGAATCTGGAACCAAGGCTCTAATCAACACCTACCATTTATTATAATGGGAAATAATAACATTTTTTGTGTTTTTTATATAAAAAACTAATACTTTGAATACATAAACTAGCATTTAAAGGGTTAAAATCCTGAAAACTATTGAATCCTGACTATTGAATCCAGAAAAGAAGTTGTTTAAAAGATTTATATATTAAAAAAATAAAACGTTATTAATGTGTGATGATTTTCTAGCAGTTGTAGGAACGAAGGGTGTAAAGTTCAAGGAGGACATGAGGGTTAAAAAGTAAAAAAAAAAGTCAGATCCTCACATCTGGAAATTGTTTATTTGTTGCATCAGCTGTGTTCATTCATATCATTTCAGGATACAACATGCAGCTCCGTGTGTGTGTGTGTGTGTGTGTGTGTGTGTGTGTGTGTGTGCTGCAGCTTTGCTTGGCGTCCGACGCTCGATAACTTCTCACTGACGTGAAACAGCCGTCCAGAGCTCCGCTCGTTTATGATGCGATTAGTTAATTGGGTGAAGATGTGGAAAGTGAATTATGTGCGTATCTCATGCTCAGGCCACTAATGGATGGAAAAATACCTCCATCTCCGACCTCATCCTCCCCACACCCTTTAACCAGAAAAACTCCTCATAATTTCCAACTTGTGCATTCTAAGTGAATAGATTTAGCATCTCAGATTTATATCATCTTTCCATTTGGCCCTCTCTCTGGCCGTCTGTCATCGTGGCCGCGGCTTGAGCCCCCGGTTGTAATTTACTGCGAGGGTTGTTATCGTTACTGTAACAAAAACAGCCAACCGGCTCCTGTATTTATGCCTTTTTTATCTCCCTGACCCTTTAAAATGCCCCCGTCGTTCGAAAAAAACCCGCCTGGTTATTAAAAAACGATCATTCACAATAAAACGTCTCAATGTGTAACCTTTCACCAGATCGTTTTTCTGTCACTGGGACGTCGGAGGAGCGTTTCATGCGCCTCTTGATGTTTGATTTGTGTGTTAAAACCGTGGCAGGTCGCAGCTCAAATGACCTAGAACCAAAGTTTGTTGTCGGAGCGCGATTATCTGGCACCTCCATTATTGCCACTCTGTTTAAAAAATGAAAAAAAAAACCAAAAACGGCGCAACAAATCCCTTTAGCAGAGACGCTGAGGGCCGCCAAAGAATGTGCTGTTGACCATTACCGGACTGAACAGGAAGCGTGTAGTGCTTTTCCACCAGGGCTCCGCGGAAAATGGTTTTCCCAGGAGTGATGGCATGCAATCAGGTGCATGTGTTCTCCTGACCGTAACGTCTGCTGTCAGGAGGAGAAGCGATCGATAGAGCAGCGTCGGGCGGGAGGGAAGACGCCCATCACTCACGTCCTGGTTCTAGTTTGTCTCATCAAACCCGAGTTAACGACCCTAACCCGACCCAGTGCTGCAGCAGGGGGGGAAAGGTGCTGAAAAACTGCTGTGAATACACTTGAATTGCACAAAGGCTGCCCTCTAGTTTTGTGTGTTTGAAGTCGGGGATGTATTATAAGAACTGGACGGACAAATGGCCGCCGTTCATTTCAATGGAAGTTGCTCGAAAAGGTTCCTGACTTCCAGGTTTATTTCCGCATTTTGCGACCCATAGCATGGATGTATTATAGACCTGGATATGGCGCAGATTTTTCCCAGTGGCCACTCGTGGTACTGCAACCAAAAATCATTCATCCTATAGACCACAAGAGTAAAAGAGAAGCTGATAAAACTGTTGACAGGACACTTACAGCTATAACCCTGTTAATTAATAATCATTGTATTCTAGATTTTTAAATCATGGACTTTTTATCTGTGAAAAACCTGAAAAGCCCCAGAAAAATTCTCTATTCCTAGTGTGACGTATCTCTTTATTTTATCTACCATTTTGACTTTGATTCCTGTTGGATAAACGTCTTTGCATCATCAGTAGTATTAGTTTAACTCAATTTTTATCAAGTTGAGTTCATGTAAAGTAAGAGGATGGTGTTTATTCTACTTTAATAAAGTCCAAAAGTCCTCTGTAATCTCTCCCTTTTTTCAGTGCATGGAAAGTTTTCCAACTTCCAACCCTAATTAAAAGTGATTGATAACCTGTAGCTTCTTGATTTTGCTTTGAAATTGCTGCATTTGGATTTTTTTCCAATATTTCTAACCTTGCCTTAAACTGAAATGATGCCACTGCCCACACACAGCGATATGAGCAGTTTCTCAGCATCAGTGTGTGAATGTGTGTAGTTCTCAGTCTTTGTTGTAAATTGTCATTTGATGAAACTGTCGCTGTTGCCGACAAAAAAAAAAAAAAAAAGACAAAAGACGAAGCTGCAGCTGAGGTTTTTGTGTTTTGCTGCTGCAGCACTTGTGTGGAGAGAAAAGCGACTTCCTGCACTGATTTGTTCTTCGTGTTTTTTTTTGTTTTGTTTGAGGCCTTCGGGTTGGTCTGAAATCATCCATCTCATCTGTCTCGTTTACACATCCTGCAGATTTGATATTCATTTGTATCTCTGCCTTTTTTCGACGTAGGAAATTGTAGTTGAGCCGGTGGTGATTCTGCTGTGACGTGACGCCGACACTCCATCATCTTCTGTTTGATTTATTCACTGATTCTTATCTTATATACTGTATTTCCTGTATTTCCTGTGATGATAACCCAGTTTCCCCATGAGGGCCATTAAAATGGCCATTCAGTGTATTCAAAACACACACGCTTGTTCATATGTTATGTTAATGCATATTTAATGTGCTCTGTACATATATAAATAGATCATTATTTTAAAATATGTGTGTGTTTATATATTTATATCTATCTTTTATCCTTGTTTGCAACTAAAAAGTACAATATGGACACGTCTAGTGTTAAAACTGGTGCACAAACACTTAACAGTGAAGGATGAGAGATGTTGTGTCCAACAGTTAAACTCTTGAAATTAAAATATATTTGCATATTTATAGAATTGAGGATTTTTAATGAGGGAGAAGGAGTGGATGTCTTCAAGGATTTAAAAAAAAGATAACTGGTAGAAACAGGACTGGAGGGGATGTTTTAAATATGCCTAATTTAAAAAATAAAATATTCATCAATATAAAACGAAACAAATAAAGGTTTAACACTTTGGCAACACAAAAACATGCAGCAAATAAATAAAAAAATATAGGAAATTCAGCTCTAGATAGCGGCAGTTTTTCCATGAGATAATGACCATCAGAGGTGAACTGGAGCTGGAGGGAAGATGTTGTTCTCAGTAAAAACACAGAATCTAAAATGTTTGAATCCAATGAGTCATGTGGGAAAAAAACAAACAATGAGTATACAGCGTTTCAATTTATTCTGAAAAAAAGATTTGATTAGTATTAAAAAAATGTAAGAAAACATGTCGTGACCATTTATTCGCTGCAGTTATATAAGATTATTGATATATGTGAATTGGAACTGTGAGGTAATTTATGGCGGGCGCCATTAGAGATGCTGACATCAGTCATTTTCCCTGTTAGATCAGATATCTGCTGAGAATCATTAAGGCCTCATCACACTCTGTGTATTTTTTTATGATATCTTGTCAGTGCTGGAGATATGGAGCCACCGTAAAGTCTTTAGTGGTCGTTCGTCATGTCCTCCGCTAGTCATTCATCACAGTGTTATCACATTTCAGTTCAATCTACCACTATAGAACCAAAACTAATAGAAATGACAGAGCATATGGTTTTCTTAATAGCAGAGTGTTAATTTCATTAGAGGAGATGAGACCAAATATATTCATCCGTGATGTTTTTTTCATGGCGAAAACGAGACAAAATTCAATAAAAATGTATTAAAACTGTCTCTTTCTTTCTTCGTTACAGACTTTTTTAAATTACAATCCAAAAAGTGCCTTCACTGGATGCATGTCACTTGTATTTCTCCTCCAGAGCTGCTGCCATCAGTGCTGTCGGCACTAAATGCGGCGATGCAGTCAATGCTCCTCTAGGAAAACATGCTGCCAATTAATAATCATTTCACGCATTAACCCACATTTCAATAAATGTATTCCTGCCTGAAAAACACTCATAAAATAGAGGATATTTAGGAAAATAATCTACAATCACTGTATTCAGCAGAAAACGTGCTTGTGCACTGTAGTTTCATAGGCTTGTGCTCCGATGAGCTAGTAAGCAGGAGCGCGACATCAGAGGAATATTTGCGGCTGCAGACGTTGTAGCGTGCATCAAAAACCTGCAGCATATGCTGAAAACCTCTCTTCTCAACCGGATACATTGGAAGCATATCCGTAGCTGTATAGTAGGTGATTGCTTTCCACCTTGTTCCGCCCTTCTCATACGGAACACAGCTCAAAAAACTTTGCAGCAGTTTGTTTTGCAGAGGAGTTAGCATTAGAGCTAACGTTAGGAAGGTTTTCCTGCCGAAGAAGGCAGCATTTCTCCCACTTCATCGGGATGTTTTCGCTTTAAACGTTGAAAGAGAGGGCGACGCAGTGGTTCAGGGGTTAGCGCTGTTGCCTCACAGCAAGAAGGTCACAGGTTCAAGACCTCCTTGGTCCTGGGTCTGGGACCTTTCTGTGTGGAGTTTGCATGTTCTCCCTGTGTCTGCGTGGGTTTTCACCGGGTTCACAGTCCAAAAACATGCTGAGGTTAATTGAAGACTCTAAATTGCCCGTAGGTGTGAGTGTGTGAGTGAATGGTGTGTGTGCACCACGATTGGCTGGAGACCATCTGGGGTGTATCCCTGTCTCTCGCTGTAACACGCTGGGATTGGCTCCAGCAGACCATGTGACCCTAATGAGGAATAAGCAGGTATAGAAAATGACTGACGTTGAAAGAGATTTGTGGTGCTGCTACTGCTACCACCACCACTTTTAGGCACAATTTACAAAGCATTCATCAACTTTTTCAAAGCGATACCAGTTCCAAATGTGTGGAACTGGTATCGCTCTCTGTTTCAGTCGCCATGTTTGTTTGTGCATGTGATCTTAATGGAGGGACGAGAGAAACGCACTGCAGGAAGTGCATTATGAAAAGCCTCAAGGGGTGTTCTCGAATGTAAAAATGAAATGCGTGCACTTGGAAATATAACTGCATAGGGACAGGGGATTAAAACAAATCTTAAGTTTCTTAAAAAATGAATCGATTTGACGTGTCCACTCGATATCCCATCGATATTTTGCCCAGGTTTAGCTGAAATACTTTGGATTTTCTTTAACTAAAACTAAACTCCTTTGGATTTGAATCCAGTTTTTACTGGACTATCATCATTTGGATTTCCTTTGCCTTAAACTTTTCATTGACTAAAATATTACCAAACAAATAATAATACAAGTTAAGTGTATATGACTAAAACTAATATGAGCATTTCACACAAGACCCAGACTAAAACTAAAAAAATTAACACTGAAACATACACATATATACAATTTTCTAACCCACTAATCCATGCAGAAATGGTTATAAAACTGATTTGTCTTCCTCCATCCTCGCTCAGTTCCACCACATAGATCCTTCTTCTAGTTTTTACTGTTTCTCCATCCTCCTGCCCAGGTTTCCCCTCCGAGCTTCTCATACATGTGCAGCCTTGCCGGAGGATTCCGGCTCCTCTGGGAAACACTGACACGGTACATTCAGCCTTGTGGATCTTCTGATATTCACAGATATTCACAGTAAATTTGCTCGAGCCTCCGAGCTGTTATTTTTCTCTCTTTTCAGAATCATTTATACTCACAAACAGTACAGAAACCACAACAACCTACGGGGAATTTCTAACGATGTATTTTGGGTTTTTAATGCAAACAAAGTAGATATCCTGTGTAGAGGTAGATGCATTGAATCAACATGGACTGTAGTTTCTGTTTCTTTGTAAAAAGCCTGGAAAGGTGCAGTTCATAGTGTATGTTTTCTGCAGCAGTGTTGAATGTTTCATACAGTTTTAGGTGCATATTTTCTCAAATACTGTTTTATGTGATAAGAGAGAAAAGAGTTTGAAAAATACTCTGCAATATAACTGAATTATAGCAACCTCTAATGATGAAGAAGACGATCACAGCATATGTGTGATAAGGGCGGTGCAAAGCAAAAGTCGACTGTTTTACCTGATGTTGCATTGAACAGCTGAGCAGATACTGCACATAAAACACACACACACACACACACACACACACACACACACACACACACACACACACACACACACACACACGCACCTTCCATACCTTTTCTAGAAAGCCAAAAGTAAACCTAAATCTGCCCTCAATCAACTACAGTAGTTCCAAATCATAATTGCCAATAATAAAATAAATTTATTATAGAAGTAATGTATCTAAATGTACTTGTGCTTATATTCAGTTTGGTTATCCACTTTGTGCAAGACAGTTAAATATATTTTATATTTATGCATATTTTTTTATATTTAATTTAAAGTTAATATGTTATTATAAATTATTTTTAAATAAATTAAATATAAAATTAATATATATTCAAATACAAACACACACACATTTGCAGAAAATGACAAATGGTCAAAATAACACAAAAGATGCGATGTTTTCAGACCTCAAACAATGCAAATAAACAAGATCAAATTCATTTTAAAACAATATAATACTAATGTTTACACTTAAGTAAGTTCAGAAATCAATATTTGGTGCAATAAAACTTATTTTTAATCCCAGCTTTCATTCTCTCCACAGTCTTTACCATTGTTCTTGGTGACGTTATTCCACTCCTGGTTCCTCTTTAAGCAGAATGAGGTGTTCATGTGTTGGAATTCAACAGACACTGGAATGTAGATTGTTTTCAAATGTATATATATATATATATAGTCTATGAAAGCATTATTATATAGCTCATTATATAGGTTTAAATAGACATTGTTCTACTCAAATAGAAATAGAGGCCTGTCTGTAATTGTGGCCTGGTTCTAATAAAGGCCTGGGCCTATATTAGAGAATATATATATATATATATATATATATATATATATATATATATATATATATATATATATATATATATATATATATATTCAAAAATCAACTCCCTCAGCAGCACACTCATTGTGTTATATATAGTTATATTTGTTCCACATTAGCTCACACACCATGGATGTTTGATAATCCATCCATGACACACACACACACACACACACACACACACACACACACACGTCACAGCAATATGCAAAAAATGTATCTCTGCAAAAAACTCCTTACCAGTTGTTGGTTGATCAGATACAACAGTGATGTCCATGTCTATCATTTTTTTTACAGTTAAATTACTATTATTATCTGAATTATTTAACATTTTTGCGGGAGGCTTTGACCCCACCCCCCTCTGCACCTGCCTGGTGATTAGGTTCAATGATCCCAATTATTCCCAAGGATCCCATTCTGCTGTATCCATGGCTGTTTACATGGCTCAATCTAAAACAAAGACACACATTTCCCCCGGGCGGCACACATTTAGGCGAAGACGTATCCGCGCAATTTAAAAAAAAAAGTCAGAATTATCCCCAGGCTGCTTAAGGGAGAGATTTATTTTCAGTAGTTTTAAGAAGAGAAAAAAAAAATCATTGAATTCAAACCCGACCTTCAGTCACCAACCAAAGAAAACAAGCAAAAACTGTGAGAAGCCGACGATTTGAAAGTGAAAATCCATTGTCTGTTGATTGAAAAGCTGCCGTCACAGCGTATTTATCTCTATTGGATTAATAATTCAGCTCTGGCCCATTTTAATGTCCTCAGCCGTCAGCCTCATCCTTCGTTATCGCCCAAATTTAGACGACATGGAGATTGATGCTGGACCGTCAGCTCATCGACTGGACTACTCCTGATTAATGGGGTCCTTCTGCTATTTTGAGGTCACAGGGGGTTTGCCTGAGTGGATTTAACAGGGAATGAATTTGCTGCACTTGGTTTCTTCTACGTTGGAAGGTAATGTTTTAGTTTAACCCCGAAACCTGAGCTGGCAAGTTTTCTTTTTTTCTCAGAGAGAGAGAGTAGTTTTTGATTTAGTTTGAAGCTCTAAAGCCTTCGGTGTAGGGTTGATGCTTCTGAAAAGTCCTCTGATATAAACTCTGCCGACCTTTGAGATTCTTTTTCTCGGCGGCCACTCTCCCTGAATGAATTGAGCCCTCTAACTTGATTTTTCTTCCTCTTCCTGGTGATGATTCATCCTCCATCCATACAGTAGTTTTATTTATCCCTGACCTTTGTGGCTGAGGCTGTTGGCCGGAGCACCAATGGGACAGGTGAGGCCTTTATTAGAGGCATAAAGAGATTAGTTTACCAAACTCTGTGGGGTTAGTGTGGGATGCAGCTTCATGCCGGCTCTTTTATTACCTGGTGACAATGAGAGAGCTGTACATCTCTGCCACTCCCAACCCCAGCGAGTCCATCTGTGGCCTCATTATCCCTCACCTGGAACCATTAATACTTGTTTGCTTGCAGCCAGGTTAAAGGTAGCACGCCCAAAGGTCTGAGTATTGACCCGTCGCCGGCTCTAGAGAGTCGACCAATAACGCTGATTGATGGAGGGAGCTGCTGAGAAGTGGGAGACCGGCGGACGAGGCACGTCGCTGTAAGAGGAAATCACTGTGGAAGTTTTCATCTGAGGATTAGGATCAATAGAGTAGAGAATGACCCAGATTAATCCCTGACAATGATTGGCTTGGACACTAACAGGAACATCGGGGCATGTGTGTGTGATAAATACTCAAATTAAAGCAGGGAGGATGAATCCTCATGTGCTAAAGCGCGTTTCCTTAGGGTTGTCTATTGATAGCTGTGGATTTTGATTCATCTGAAGCTGGGAGACGGAGGAAAACGGGACATTTACTGCAGCAATGAGCACATACCAACACACCGGTGAGGAAATGCAGTAACGCCGCTGTTCTACCTCTCTGTAGAAGAGCTTTCACGCTATAATAGGTTGAGATTGTGCTCATCAGGAGGCTGAGCATCTCCATCTCCAGCACACGACTCTACTTGAAATAATCAGTAGGATTTAGAGTGGCCAGGATGCCAGATTAGATCAGTGGAGTGGTGACCTATCAAACCTATTTTAAATGTGAAAAGGTGCTCCCATAACCCATTAAAGCCAGATATTTTTCAAAGATTTCATGCATATAATTATATCAGTTGAGTCACTAACAATCATGTTACGTATCTATTCTTTTCCCCATTTTAAAGTCTTTTCTTTGCATAAAATAGCATTTTAATGGCTGTTATAGTTGCAGAATTCTTTTTTAGGGGATTATTCTAGAGAAATCATAATAATCTCTGTCTGAAAATTTGAGAAAAAAAAATAGAACTTGAATTTAATTAAATTTTCATGTTATATATATTTTTTAATGCAAATATGGAAAATTCCTTGCACATACAATGAAAGCTCCATGAATGTCACAGTTTTATTTACCACCATGAGCTGTAAAATGAATAGAAAATATTATATATAGGTTAGAAATAATGATTCGTATTTGAAATAATAATGTTTTCCCTCCATTTTCTATCTTTTCTAAGCAGCTAAACTATGCTAACATGTTAGCATCAATGGTTTTCTAATCATCCATTAACCTTCTGATCAATGATCAAACACATTGATCCATTAGAACACTGGAGTGATAGTTGCTGGAAATGGGCCTCTATACACCTATGTAGATATTGATGCAGCAAAAACCAGACATTTGCAGCTACAATAGTCATTTACCACATTAGCAATGTAAAGAGTGGATTTATCATTAGTTTAAACTTATCTTCATTGAAAAAAAAACTGTGATTTTTCTTTTAAAACATGTCAGAGTGACAAACATGCAAACAAAAATAAAGAATCAGGAAGCGATGTAACAGTAATGGCAGGAATATGTAAAAGCTGAACACTTCAGCCCCAGTAGCAGTGTCTTCTATAGTAAAACCAGGGACGGGCACATCACTAACCACAGAGCTCCATAAACAGTCAGGGCTCATTCATGAACTCAGAATTGTTTAGTTCCTCGTCTCTACTTTCCATTACAAGTCCTCCTACAGCTCCTGCTGATGGGCTTTTAATTTGCAGAGCCTCTTTAAACGTGCCTCGACATGAGAGAACAGGACGCATAAAACCGGAGTGAGGCGGCTTTATGAGTTTGCGCACGTTTATCCAGTTGTAATTCTCTTTCTTTTCTAACAAGCGCGTTAAAGCCCCCCCCTCTCCCCCCCCTTAAATTCTCATTATGCAGCCGTTGAGTTTTCACTAATGGTCTCCTGGACGTGTTTCGGATGAAGGACGAGTGTGAAATAGCTCCTCTCTGTGGGTGGTCTCTGAGGCTTATCGCCTGGAACGCCTTCGCCTTTCGCTCCTTAATAGAACATCATTTCACAGCACGGCTGGATTATGCGTTGCGGCCCCGGCTCATCTTGTTTTTCTCTTTGTTTTTTTTTTGTTTTTTTTTGGAGTTGAGCTGTGATTTCTCTTCCCAGCTGCGTAGCTCAATCCATCTCCAGAGCTGCCGTTGGGGGGGGAGACGTTACAAGATGATGCACATGGTCCATCTGCTTTTTTGCACTAATTATCATTTTGTGGCACAGTAGAAAAGAAAATGATGTAAGATGAAGGGGTTATTTGGTTATACAGAGCAGCCAGCAGCGACTAGGCCAACATTTGGATTTGGGAACGAATATCTAAATTAGCCGAATAAATCATGAGAAGCACTCCACAGTGATTTAAATGGATGTCTATAGACGCAATATATTTCAGGAAAATTTCCAAAAAAGCTCTCTGTGCATATCTATTTATAAAAGTATAAAAGCAAGCAGCGTCTGTGAGTCTGTGGCTTGCATATCTCTCTGACTGTTTGTCAGATCAACCTCAGCTTTATAGCTTATACAGTTGTGTTCAATATAAAAACGTGGGTAAAGCCAAAACCCTTATATTGTTTTTATTTCAGTGCATCAGGAGCACTGCATTTTATATCATAAATAAAATCAAAATGTGTCCGTTTTTGAATTATTTTACAGAAAATGAAGAAAAACTAAAATTGAGCCGTTCAAAGAAACAGCAATATCTGAGTTTTTCTTTACAAACTAAAATATTTTCTGTAGAAACTGCAAAATCTTCAGGATTTAACATTCCGGTGAATAACTAAAGTCATATTTAGTGTATTTCCATGGTTTCTGCTTCACATCTGTGTTGCATGGAGTCAGCCAACATCTGGCTCCTATGAACAGGTGTTTCAGACTCACAATTTCCTCTGAATTTCTTGTTTTTTTTCCTTTTCACCCCACAATTCTTCAATGGGATTAAGGTCCAGGGATCCAGGCCACTCCAGAACTCTCATTTTGTTGGTCTGGAACCAAGATGCTGCTGGTTTACTGGTGTTTTTACCGCCAGTGTCTTGTTGAAACTCACATTTCAAGGGTATTTTCAAGTATTCTGATACCATGATTCCTTGTCTTTATGCTGAAGAGGAAACAATTTGCCTCATTAACTCATCAACTGGTGTAATGAGTTGATGAGACAAACTGTTTTGTGGATTATTTGATTGTTCTTTTTGGGTCCAAACACTAAATTTAAGCCACAGTTCACTGTAAAGACAGTGAAGCATCATGATATCTTACTATGGTGTCAGGTCTATTTAGCGCATACAAGGGATCATAGATCAGTTTGCCTATATCAAAGAGTGAGTTTCAATAAGACAACGCCCCCAAACACACCAGTAAACCAGCAGCATCTTGGTTCCAGACCAACAAAAGAAAGGGGTGACCTCAGAAAAAACCTTCTGAGGAAAAAACAAGAAATTCTGAGGACTTGTGAAGCTGAAACACCTGTTTATAGGAACCAGGAGTTGAGTCAAGTCCATGAGAAGCAGTTCTCAGAAACCATCATAACAACTAAATATTACTTTAGTGATTCACAGGAAGGATATATCCTGAAGATTTTCCAGTTCATAAAGTAAATAGCCACTGCTATATACAAATAGTCTTAAAAAGACTTGAATTTAACTTGAAAAAGCACCAAGTAAGTCCAGTTTTACTTGGTCTATCAATACAATTTAAAAAAACTAATCTAATATGTAGATTGAGATCCAACTTTGAGACTTTTGCATGTCTCTCCTTACCCCACCAATGTACGATTCCTCTATTAAAGAAAGAAAAATCTACTAAAGGTTCCACTTTTCTAAAGGATGCATCCTTTCTCTGCATTGCTTTAGCTAAAAGAGACACAGTGCACATTGTCCTCCTGTAATCCCGTGCATGTGTAATTTCTAAAGTATTTATTCAACCGCTGTTTGAAAGTTGCTCTGCTTTTTGTCTCAACCTTCCAGTTTAGACGGCTTTAAGATGCTTATCTCGTCTGTGAAGGCACAAGGAAAAATATTGCACTTTTATCGCAGACTTAAATGATTCTGCAAAACCGAATCCTGCAAATGCTTCACAGCGGGGAAAAGAAATGTGCCTTTTCCAAACGTTTGCAGTAATATATTTAGGCCTTTGTGTTAAACGGCATGAAGCCAGAATGTGCAGCACTTGAACCGAGGATTAAGGCTTTCCATGTTCCATGTAAGAAAAAAAGATGCTGACAGGTACATCTACCAGCAGGAAAAAAAAAATGTCTGCATAACGTTTCACGACATTGTGACATTTCACAGCCCTCGCAAAAACCTTGAAACCCAGGAACATCAGTGATGTTACATCATCAAGGTCACAGCATGCTAATGCAATAAAAACATCATCATTTCTCTCTTATCTGGTCCTCCTGGCAGCGTGTGTGTGTGTGTGTGTGTGTGTGTGTGTGTGTGTGTGTGTGTGTGTGTGTGTGTGTGTGTGTGTGTGTGTGTGTGTGTGTGTGTGTGTGTGTGTGTGTGTGTGTGTGTGTGTGGTTACATCCTGTAAACTGTAAAACCTGAAGCATGAATGTTTGGTCTTGACCTTGAGTGCATCATCTATCCAGGATCCGTCTCCATGACGACTGAGATAATAGAGACTATGGCCGAAAGCTTTGGAGAAAAAAAAAACAGCGAGGGAGCATGGATTCAGAAGGCGATTATTATTATTATTATTATTTTTCATTCCTGTTGTGACATCACAAACGGAGCCATTTCAGAATCAGTGGGTTGTCGTGTTTCACAGGAACAACAGAGACATAAATATTTACTCACAAGCACTGAAAAAAGTGTTTTTTTTTTTCATAATAAGGTCCATTTAAAACTCTTTTACTGTCAAATATTTGAGAAACGTCTCCAAATCATTAGTGAGGTTCCAGAATAACATTATCCTCACAGTAATTAGTGAAGTAATGAGTTGGATTTATAATGTCAATGTTTGCATTTGTCTTAAACAAATACTTAACCTCGGGATTAATTTTCAGTTTTCCTGCTCAAAATGACAATCTGGAATATCTCTACACACAAAGGTTGTTGGACTTAAAGTTCAGAGTTCAAAGGTCAATTATTTGTCCATAAAATGATATAAATCCCACTGAGGATCATTCCAGAACATGAAGAATATATTCTGTAAGATGTTTATTATAAAGGAGACAATTAAATAATCACACAAATTAAATATCTAAATAGTCTCTACTACTGATATTATATTAAACTATTGTCTTATTGTATTGATGCTGATATTCTTACTTTTTGGAAAAGGATCTATATTCATCAGAACTGAGGATCCTCTATACCACAAATAAACATCATCAACACGACATTATCATGACAAAACCTACAGGAAACACTTCATTATGGCTCTTTTAAGGTTGTAGAGAGCTCGCTGCTCTTCTCTGGGTGTGAATTCATCTCTGAAGTCTCCTGTTTGTGCATCTACAGCAGAGTGAAGTGCAGCTGTCGCCTGTGGAGTCGTACCCTGAGTCGTACGAAGGCTCCCAGACAGGAATCAGCATCAAATTAAACCTCCGAGCCGACTCTCTGTGTCCCAGTGACGTCAGGACATGTCAGCGGATGGCAGGCTACGCTCAGCTGAGCGTGGATGTAACGGAAATATCCGTCATTATACTCACAAAACACACACAGCAGCAAAAAAAAAAAAAAACATTTAATTAGATCAGTCCGCAAATTATCTGCTGCACCAAAACATTCCTGCAGCAGCCAGACACAATATGAATATCATATGTTGACTTTGTCGTCTGCTCCAACTCTTTAATTTCTGCTTTGAGCCAAACACAAACAGCACAGCAGCCCTGGACTATGTTTTATACAGGCTTTTTATGTTCATACTGAAAATATGTCCTTTATCTGCATAGGTTTCTTTCCTTTAATGATGCCACAACGTGATTTATGTGAATGTATGTGGCTCTAAATCTACGTTATATCCATATGTCTGCTGCCTGTTATTGAAGCATCTTTCTATTATATATGTAGTGAAAAAAGCCTCATTTTGACAAAATGTGCTTCTGAGATTAAACTTTACACCTTCATTTACATCAGGGTCAAAGGATCAAAGGATTCATTTCATGATTCGTTTCATTTTCCTGCTATAAATGATAATAAATGTTGAATATCTCTACAAACACAAAGGTTATTGGACTTAAACCTGGAATTAAAATAAATCTACAACATGTGAGGTGACTACAGAAGAGTCAGAATCTATTTATGTTGCTGTTATAGAGCAAATATAGTTAGAATATTGAAGAAAAAAAATATCTAAAATTCAATCTCCACCTAAAAAAAGTCCTGTTTTACAGTGAATATCATCTGGAAAAATTAGTTATAATCCAGGAACCAATAGTCTTAATGTATAATCAGTATATATGTCAAGATGGATGCAAAACATAAGAAATAAGCTAAATTATCTGCAATGCAAAGTTCAAATACTAATAAGTAAGTAAGTATAAGAGTTCAAAGGTCAATTATTTGTCCATAAAATGATATAAATCCCACTGAGGATCATTCCAGAACATGAAGAATATATTCTGTAAGATGTTTAAAAAGGAGATTATAAATCTACATTAAATATCTAAATAGTCTCTACTACTAATATTCTATTAAACTATTAATTATTGTATTGATGATGTGGATATTGATGATATATATTGATGATTTTTCTGTCGTATTTGTCTCATGTGATTTATGAATAAAACTCGATGCTGAACCTGGATCAGGATTTAGGATTTTAACATCTTAATGGAGACTGAGATGCATAAAACCAGTATAATGAGGAGGGAAAGACAGAATGTTCCCACCACCTGCTGCTGCATCATTTTCAGGAGCCCAGGTGCACTATGGAAATAGTTTTATTATATTCAGGGTTTAGTAACAGCATTTGAGTTTCATGCTCATTTTTTCACACATGTAGCAGCTGAAAAACGCATGAATGCTTGCAGAATTCAAGTGTCTGTGCATGTTAATCGCTGCAAAGACAGATATTGTAATTCCAGGATTTAAACACGTCCTTTCATCCGTTTTTCACCTTTGAAACATGTTATTTCGCTGCTGGAATAAACCAGCACTGTCAGGGCTGATGTGGAGAAGGCTCTGAGTACTGCGGGGGAGAAATGTAAGCCTGTGACCTCACAGGGAGGGGTCAAAGGTCACCGGGTCACAGCCTAGGGTCACTGCCGCCATAAAAATAGGCAGGCAGGCGACTGGTGATGATGTTTTTTTTAGATGATGTTTTACTCCAGTGGCCTCAGACACGAAAGCTGAAGCTGAAACATGAAAATCACACGTATTCCACATCTAAAAATGTGTTGAATCCAGATCCAAATACAGAAAATACAGCAAATGTAGTAACGAGACAAGGCAGACATCTGAAAGCAGACACGTTTATGGGCTGAAACAGGCCTTTTATTGGAGTTTAGGTTCCACTTTGTTTCCGTATCGGCTCATAAAGTCATTGAGGGCTGGTTTTAACGTGACACACGCTTCCCCTGCTCCCCCAGATAGAGGTTATCCAAGAGGTAAAGTTAAAAAAAATGCGATTTTTGCTTCGTCTACCAGGTAACGTCTCACCAAAGCAGCTCTCTGAGGGCTGAGAAGTCACATCCATGCTGATTTAACCAGGTTTTACTGTGAGTTATGTGTTGAAACAACTTGTTGAAGTCCTTCATCGAGCATCGACAAACTTTTATGGTGTTTCAAAATGTGTTTTTTAGCTTTTTGCATATTAAACTGTTAAATGACTCAATAGGTTTAACATAGAATCTCCATGAAGTTAAAACACAGACTGTGCCATC
Source organism: Lepturacanthus savala (assembly GCA_030544235.1). Classification (NCBI taxonomy): domain Eukaryota; kingdom Metazoa; phylum Chordata; class Actinopteri; order Scombriformes; family Trichiuridae; genus Lepturacanthus; species Lepturacanthus savala. Next base: position 3,713,443 of record CM060466.1, on the reverse strand, counting down.
ATCACTTGCAGCCAATAGTTTGGGTCTAAAGCCAAAACGTCTTTCTCTGATGAGACTCAGCAGCATCATTTACACCTGTTAAAATCCTAAAAAACCAAAAACCATTGAGTTTTATTGATAAATCCCAGTATTAAACCTCAGCTCCAACACTAAATAAAGTATTTTACATCAATGTTACTGTTCCAGCATCAATATATATCATCAATATCCACATCATCAATACAATAATTAATAGTTTAATAGAATATCAGTAGTAGAGACTATTTAGATATTTAATTTGTGTGATTATTTAATTGTCTCCTTTATAATAAACATCTTACAGAATATATTCTTCATGTTCTATAATGATCCTCAGTGGGATTTATATCATTTTATGGACAAATAATTGATCTTTTACCAATTGAACTTTGCATTTCAGATAATTTAGCTTATTTCATTGTTTTTTTTTCCTGATTTGGGTCAGTTTGCTTTTGTCCTAAGTTTAAAATAAATCAAATAAACAATTTTTATCTTTAATAAGACACAATTTTAGATTTTTAGTGTTGTTTATTGTAGGCTAATGTTTTTTTTTCAATATTCTAACTATTTAAAATAGATTCTGACTCTTCTGTAGTCACCTCACATGTTGTAGATTTATTTTAATTCCAGGTTTAAGTCCAATAACCTTTGTGGTTGTAGAGATATTCAACATTTATTATCATTTATAGCAGGAAAACTGAAGAATAAGTGTTTAAACTCTCGTCTCCAGTTAAAACGCAGCCTTTTTGTTCCATAATTTGAAGCCTGAGCTGTAATGACATCATTACCTGATGCCATCACGAGGTTATTTGTCCCGACTGTGGAAAGCTTCCTCTTGAGGAGACACAACATTACACAACTGTTTACACAGGCTGAGTCGTTTAAAGTTGACGGAATGCCCCTTTAACTGATCAACTGGAAAAATAATTGAGCGTGTGGTTTTTTGTTGAGGGACAGCGAAGCATACGCACGCACAGTTCAAATAAATTACAAGAAAACTGTGGTTTACGGGTGAAACAGCTCCAGGAACATCTCAGAAAAGAGAAAAGGAGAAAAAAAAAAGTATTAAATCTTTGGAAAACCATGCCCCCGTTTTTGTTTACTTAATTGTCTTTATTTTTCCAAAGCGAGTCGGTGTCTGTTTGGCAGGCTTCGCATGTTATTTCCTGTTTGTGCAGCATGGAAATGTGCGTTCATTTGCGGCACAGCAGCCGGTAAATATTAAACACGAGCTGCGGAGTATTGGTGCGGATCTGTGGGTCACTGTCACAGCAACGGGACACAACGTGAGGAGCTGCTGGAGGAGGAAAATGAAAGTGGAGATGCTCTGCAGACAAACGGAAATTGCGCTGATTCGGCAACTGGAGCCGGTTCAATCAAAAGGCAGGAGCAGGATTTGGTTTCAGGACCATGGACAGCATCAGAGGACATGTTACATGTGAGGGAGAGCTTCTTCTGATGCAGGAAATCCAATCAGATCCTCGTCACAGTTACACTTTCTTAGTGTTGTTTTTTAAACCAATGCTCACAGAGAGAAAATCCTCGTCTCAAATCTACAAAACTCTAAACACATTTTCTGCTTTACACATATTTTGCAATTCAAAGTGGCAACAAGGACCATGTCTGGAAATAATCACTCCCCTTATGCATCTAATAAGCTGCTAGACCACTGCTAAATGATCATTCGTTCTGATTTTACTACTTCTAGGTCTGTGTTTGGGTAAAAGGAACATTTTAGTTTGAGTCTATAAACTACTGACAACATTTCCCCCAAATTTCAAGTAAAAATCTCATCGTTTAGAGAATTTATTTGCAGAAAATGACACATGGTCAAAATAACAAAAGAGATGCAATGTTTTCAGACCTGAAACAAGGCAAAGAAAGAGTTCACAAATCAATATTTGGTGCAATAACCCTTATTTTCATGTGTCTTCTCATGCTCTCCACAGTCTTTACCATTGTTCTTGGTGACTTTATTCCACTCCTGGTTCCTCTTTAAGCAGAATGAGCTGTATTAATGTGTTGGAATTCAACAGAAATGGCTGGAATACATGTAGAGATGCTGATTTCAGGGAAAAAAAATGATGCTTATTTTTTTCCAGAGCACATTATACATATTGCACAGGCCTGACTTGAACATGTCCCTGTTTTTTATGTGTTTTTTAATGTAACGTTGACATTACTTTTCATGTTCTATACTGTTCTGCAGCTAAGTAATAAGCAATCAACCATAGACAATTAGTACAAACAGCCTCCAGGAAATTCTGCTAGCGAAAAAGTTCAAAGTCCTCTTGAGAATTTAATTTGCAGCTTGCACAGAAACATAAAACACAATAATTAAGAACAAGAGAAGTGGGAAACCAACAGAGTTTATAGGGCAGCAGCTACCAGACAGCTGTCCATGCTGTGTCCCACTATTTAACATTATAAATAAATATATAATAATAAAACCTTTTTATACAGATCAGTCAAATGGTCTTTTCTCCTCCCAGAAATTGAACTGGCCACATTAATGAGGCTTTTAGGCCTATTTCTATTCACAACAGTCAAATTAAAATGTTAAAACAGATGAAATAAAACTTGTATATAATAAAATCATCATCTCTGAACCATAAGAGAGCTCATTTTCCTCGGAAAACAAAAACATATCTGAAAATATTTTGTGATTTTTTTCCACTTTGAGGTATTTATAGTTCAATAACAGCACCTTTAATGCTGGAGGGAGCAGGACTAGGATGTGACTGGTGACGATATCTGTAGTTTTTATTAAATTCAGCTGTAGAAAAGACTCATCACACCTCACTCAATGTTGTAAAATTAGAACGTTCCCATAAAACACTTAATTTTCATTTCTAAATACTCTCATACATCATTTAAAAGGCTGCAATTTTTTCTAAATGTCTGGGTTTTACAGGTTAATCGCAGTGAACATGGTTCTCTGCATCAAACACAACAATCCGACATAAATCCACGTTTTCCATTTTATTACACTGACATTTAAAATGATGCTACAATTATCCAATAAATCAATAAGAAGATAATCACTATAAAAAGGAAGATATGATCTGTGATGTGGACAAGGAGTACCTTTATTCTATGTATTTGTTAATTATTTTTATTTTATTTAATATAATTTTTTCCATACTATTTTTGGGAGCACATTGTATTCACTCACTGTGCATCCATTGGGTTAATTAAGTTTCCCAAAAACCACTGTATAAGCAGTGTATAATGTGTTATTATTAGTATTATAAATAAAAATGAGAGAGCTTTTCATTCTGCCCAACAGTTTGTCATGAGTTAGATAAAAATCTAGAAATACGAATGATGTGTTAGTGCCATTTGGTGCAAAAATAAATGCTATAAGTAGTTTTAGTTGCAGTGTATATGAGGTATTTCAGTGTGTGTTGTGTGTTTTGTGATTTGCGTTCAGGCCTCGTTTGCAAAATTGTGTTTCAGCAACTGGATTAAACCAAATCCATACATCACTATGGATATCACAGAGGATCACAGAGCTGCTTATGTCGGCTTCTATCCATTCACTGTAAATGGATGACAGGGTATAATGCAGCGTGTGGACATCCTGCTTCAGTCTTATCGCTGCTTTTGCAAACAAATCAATTAAATTATGCAAATCAGAACAACACTTAACAGTGGTTTAGTGGAGCTGGGTCTCTTTCTGTTTATACGTGTGTTTAGAGGGGTGAAGGCTGGATTTGAAAGAGGTGATTGGTGAGTGGGTGAAAGGACTGTGTCGGTGATTGCGAGGGTGTGTGTTTTTGTTACTGTGTGTGTGTGTGTGTGTGTGGCTCCATATATCGGAGCATAAACCAGCTTCATTTTTCAGCCACTGCTGCTTTTTGGAAGGTTAAGAGCGATCGCTCTTGCTAGAATGCAGAGCAAAGCCACTCCAGTTTAACCCTTTACACTCAGATTTTTGTTTTTCAAAGGTTTCATGCATATAATTACATCAGTTGAGTCACGGACAATCATGTTGATGTTGTATCTATTGTTTTCAATTCTGGACCCTTTTTAATGGCTATTATAGTTGCTGCTTGTACAAATCTGCCCATAAACAAAAATCGATTCATCCCATGTACAAAATAATTTTTGGGGGGATTATTCTACACTTTAATGATTAAATAGTAATAATACACGTCAGGGTTGACAATCATAATAATCTAATAAGTAAAATTAAATTGTCTTCTCTGTGTTCTCAGGAGAAAATTGATGAGGAAGCATGAAACTTTTTTTTAGTTGTCTACTATCATATCATTAATAAAAGTCAGTCATTTTCTATACCTGCTTATTCCTCATTAGGGTCACATGGTCTGCTGGAGCCAATCCCAGCGCATTACAGCGAGAGGCAGGGATACACCCCAGATGGTCTCCAGCCAATCATGGGGCACACACACACCATTCACTCACACACTCACACCTACAGGCAATTTAGAGTCTCCAATTAACCTCAGCATGTTTTTGGACTGTGGGAGGAAGCTGGAGTACCTGGTGAAAACCCACGCAGACACGGGGAGAACATGCAAACTCCACACAGAAAGGTCCCAGACCCAGGACCAAGGAGGTCTTGAACCTGCGACCTTCTTGCTGTGAGGCAACAGCGCTAACCCCTGCACCACTGTGTCGCCCTCATTAATAACAGAAAAAGCTAAAATGACAGTCATAGACTTAAAGGCTCACAGGCTTTACTGGGTTAATCCAGACCTGTGAGCATAGACCAGGGGGCTATGAGGGTGACTCATAGGGGCTCGTGTCATTAATTGGTGAACTTTATCCTTAATGACACCGTCAGACTCCTGTTTCCAGTCGTCCTCTACCCCCTTTTTAAAGTAAATATATTAAAATGAATGGAAACATGATTGTCACTCTGTAATTTTCGGTCTGACAACCTTGTAAGTGTGAGCGGCGTAGGTGTGCCGGCGACAGCGAGCTTTGATTTTCCCCGTTGACAGCACCACAATGCCTGTCACTAGATATTTTTTTCTCCGTTCAAAATCACATTATTCAAATCTCTGAAAGAGTCAAACTTTTGACACTTTTTCTTTTTTTTTTTGTTGTTTTGGTAGAACTTGTAAGCAGCGTTTTTTTTCGCCCTGTGACAGAGCAGGAGAAGAGAGTAAAGGGTCAAGAAGTAATGACATAACCGTCCTCACGCCTCCTGGAAGGCTTTGACCTTTGATCTGGATCTATGAATGTCAGCGAGGGCCCGCCGGGTCAGAGCTGCCGGTTCTGTTACGTGGTGTTGGTGATTGGACGGTGACTCACTCTACACACCCACCACTTCCACACAGACACCGTTCACACGCTGGATGCTGGTCCCTGATGGGCCCTGTGTGATAACCAGCAAGTTCCTTCAAAGCTGTAATCCATTATTTATTATTGTCATTTCAAAGGAGTTCATTACATTACGATGTTACTGTATTTAAAATGTAAGGCATTACACTACTATTGCATTACTTTTAAGCTACTCTCACCAAAATAACTGTAAATATGAATTCATTAATCTAAATATAACTTCATTCAGCTGGTGATTCCACTGCTGAAAGTGGTTCTCATGTCTCCGTACCTCCTAATTTAGACTGTTTTGTGGTTTTATCTCCACTGGCACCTCTGTAAATGTTAAATTACTGCTGCTATTTCACTTATTTAGGGGTAGAACACAAAGTGCATTTGACTACGATGTTCTTTAAATCCTTATGTTTCATAAACATAAAGGAATAAGTGTGTGTCCATCACGTTTCTGCAGCTTCACTCATCTTCTGTCTGCTCTTGCTGCGATTTTAGTAAAAACCAGCCACTTCAATCCATGTTAAAAACACATACATTTGTACAAACCAGTGTCCATGTAATGTCTTACATTACTGCGTTACTGCGTTTATTAATTTTGTAACACGTTATTCACAACACTGGTGATAATCTGGGTTAGAGCTGCGCGATTATGGGGAAAAAAAGCCGTTTTAGTCTCTTTATAATGAAATCATGATGATTTACACGATGAATTTATTCATCATAAATGACTTTGTGCTTTTGTTTGAGATGTTAAGATGTTCTGAACATCTTTATAGCAAATATTGAACATTATGTTGCTTCTGTTTCCATATAAAAGAACTTTTTTGACCCTTTTCTCAACCAAACAACTCAACTCTGCCCTCCCTCTGCAAATTCTCTTGCTCGGGCTGTTTTTTAAAGACTAAACCAAAAAAATCAGACGTTTATTTTTCGAGGGTGCATAAAAAGAAGACCAGAAGAGGAGATATTTACTGAACTTGTACTTAAAGGAAATAAACCAGTTTATTGGGTTTTAACAGGCTTTAATTTTGAATTGTTATTTTTGTGTTTCTGTACAGATAATTTTCACCTTTTCAATGCAACCATGCTGAAAATTGTAATTGCTTTTATCAAATAGATTTTTTAAAATGAACCTGACCTAACAGGGGACAGTTTATCTGATGGATCTCAACGGTGAATTGAATTTTTACCGTTTCTATTACGCTGTGAAAAGATGAATTCTCTGAGCTGGCTGGTAGAATTACCAACCATTCAGCATGGTATTTCATGCCTTGCTCCTTTCGGCTTTGCACCTTCCTTTTCGAGCATATATCACCGACCCACACTGTCATGAAACAAGAGGAGCTGAGACTGAAGTCGGCTTTTGAAGTGAAAGGGAAAGTTTCCACAAATGCAGAGGCCTAAAGGTCAACGCTAGCCTAAAGGTCTCCCTTTTGAAATATTAACGTGCGACTGTAAAAACATGACAGCTGAAAAAAGCCATGTCTGCTCGGCTGAACTTCCACTTGGACAACGGTTGGAAATAAAGTCCACACGCAGCATGTTGACCAGCCTTTCTCCAGAAGGCTTAAGACGAGATCTGAGATGATAAAACACAGATGTGCTCTCACCGTTTAGCATCAAGAGACGTAACTCTAAACCTCGCACTCATATTTCAGACAATGATGTGTTTCGGGAAGATTTATGTGATGGAAAAAAAAAAAAAAACAACATGTTATGCTTATGAAGATGGAAGGCTACGGTTTCCTGGCTAAGGCAGCGACAGTCAGAGTGTGGAAATGGTCGGATGTTGCTTGTTTTCCAATAGCCGCAGTTTCACTGCTTGTTTCTTGCAAATCATGTTGCACAAACAAGCATGATTAACTTGATATTGCAGGAAATTGAATAATAGTTAGGCTCATGGTTCACTGTGGAGAGGAAATAAATTCTGTGATTGCTCTGCCAGGTTGTTCGTGCACTGCTTCAAGAGTTTGTCACATAGAAAAAATAAAATCCCGAAGACAATTACACTGTAGTGTTCATTTCTGTAATCATCGAAAATGATGTTTTGGAAGCTCTGAATCTGATCTGTTGGTCAGTGTGTTCGATTTATGTCTATGTTGTACTTATGAGTCTCTGCCTTTTTGTTTTCTGTTTAGGTTCATCTTGGTCTTCAGTTGCCTGGTCCTCTCTGTGTTCTCAACCATTCCGACTCATCAGGACTTCTCCTCTTCTTGTCTACTCATTCTGGTAAGAAAATGGAAAGGAAAAGTCATGTCATTTCATTTGTATCGTTCCAAATCACAGATTCACCTCACATCTCATGTACTTAGACCCTCGATTAAAATAAAGACAAAGTAAAGAAACCTCAGAGGAGGGATTCTTCTTCTAAGATGGACAGATTGACAATAGATGTTGTGTCTACAGAACAGATCACAAATTACAGAATTCAGCATTTGTACATAAGAGAATTATAATTATTTATAATAGATATGACAGATGAGATGGTGAGAATCCAGGGCAGAACATAGTAGGAGTCACTACAACCTCCAATAGCATGGAGTCCTTGGATTCCATTTAAGACGCATCACCTTTTTCAGTCTTATTTGCAATACTTGGGTATGTTTTAATTAGCACAGTTCCCAGATGTCATGTGTCTTTCTAAAGCCCTAAAGCTATTGGCTATCAGATTTGGATAGTCTTGTCATGGAAAAGTTCCGTTGGGTCTCTCTGCTGTTCATCAAAACTGGTTTTCAATCTGGATATCTACTGACCTCATGCTTCCATTGGCTTGTGCAAAACAACTTGAAGACCATAATTGTTGCCTTATTTGTGTATAGAAACCAATGACTGGAGCATAGCATTGCCGTAAATGAACCCCTACCAATTCATGGTACATTGTGTTTTAAAAGGTTAACGGGGAGTGACCTCAGGCAAAACCTCCAGGTGGGCGACTTGTCTGGTATTAGGTGGTCTACCCCAGCCAGCAAGTCCATTTTGGGGCCATAAGGGTTAAGTGTGGGAAAAAGAAAACACAGAATAGGAGTCTTGGACAGATAACAGGTTTAAAACATAAATTAGTTGTGACATGAATGTATGGAGAAGGGAAAAATAGAAAGAGAAGCGCCGAGTATCTCATGAAGCCCCCAGCAATCTAAACCTTTAGCATTACAACTGGGTTATAGGCCAACCCGAGTCAGCCCTGACTATAAGCTTTACCAAAAAGGAATATTTTCAGCCTATTCTTAAACATAAGACTGAAATGAAGATGGCCATTCTGCCTCCCATTTTACTTTTAGAGATTCTAGGAAGCTCTAATGAGCCTGTGTTCAGGGAGTTGTTGTAGTTGGGTGTTTAGGAATGCTTGACCATTAAGAGCTTTGTAGTTGAGGATGAGAATTTTTAATTATATTCAGGTTTTTACCAGTGGAGAGAAGCTAATATTGGTGAAATATGATTTATTTTTCTAGTTCTTGCCGCCTAAATTCTGAAAATACAGGCAGAAACAATCGGCTGGAGAGTCTTTAGGAAATATACAATTGGGTATCATCTGCATAGTAATGAATATAAATAAATGTTTCCATATAATGTTGCCTAAAGGAAGCAAATATAAGGAGAATAGTATTTGTCCAAGCACAGAACCTTGTGAGGGATTCACAAAGGTTCTGTGCTTGGACAAATACATGTCTAATTTTTGTGTACATGGAGGATTCAGTGCTAATATACTGTGTGGGATGTATGTCGTGTTTTCTAATCAGAGCTGGATTTCCCCAGAACATCTGTCAGTTGTCACCAAACCCCACATCGTTATCTGCACACCACCTCAATAACCAGGGGTTGAAAGATGACATGTGGTTATACATGTCATCACTCATCAAGATTAGCAGGGCCCAGAGAAAACGACAGAGTCCGACATCGATCTATAGTCAGTATAATTGTGAGTCGTTACTTCCGACATGAATAACGATTTTACCATGTTTACACTTATCCTTAGCCAGAAGTTTGAAGTTGGATTCAGTGTCGTCTGCTCTGGCCCCTGGGATACATCTAACTATGTTTTCTTGTGTTATGAGATTCATGGATCTGACAATAGAGCTGCCGATAATAAGACTTGGTTTCTCAGTGGTTATTCTTTGAGTAGGAAAATCTGTTAGAAACTTGAATTTGGTGGAGAAACAAAGGCTTTGGTTTATAACTATGCTAACTTTGTACTATTATCACTAAAGAAGGTAGAGAAATGGCTTAACATTTGATCTGAACAAGAGAGGACTCAAGAGAAGGAAAGAGCGAAGCCATTGCTACTCAGGTTAGCTGAGCTAGCTGCTAACAAAGCAATGTACTTAAGTAAAGGCTCTGTTGTGAGTGTGGTGATTGTATGTTAATGTTGAATGTGATGATCCTGCAGCAATGCTAATGAGTTACAAATATTCCACTTATTGTATGTAGCTTTTGAGTCTTTTTTGGATAAATCACACCCAAACCCAGGTGAATACAATGCACTAATGTCACCATAGTTTGGGTGTGAGAGTCAACTCGTCCTGCTGATGGTGTTTGTTTAAGTACTTCACTTGATGATGGGTACTTTACTTTACTTACCTTAAGCATTAATCACACTAAATGAGGTTCAAAGTTGTTGGAAAGATCGCGAGAACTCCCAGTGTGCATTAGAGAAAAAAATGCTTTTGAAAAGACTCTTAGTGTGACTCACCATGAAAGGAGAGGTCATTTTTTTGCACAGTGGAGCGTTTACAACACCTTGTTATTCCTGCAGCAGAATTCATAAATGGCACTGTACTAACTGCATTGACGTTGTTATCTAATGGGAGTTGACTTAGTGTGTGTGTGCATTCTTAGATCCTGACGTCCATTTTTAATGACAAAAACATTCCATTAATGATGTATAATAATATATAATGATGTACTTGTAATCCACACTGACAAGCAATGACTCATATATTGCCTGTGAAACCACATTCTGTTACCATCATTAAAGCCTCTGGAAACCCAAATCCACAACATCCTTCTAACTATGTAATTAAGGGTCTTATGCACATAATAGTTAGCATCAAAACAGTATTAGAAATTAGCTTTAATCCAAATTTGAAATATTGTCATTTATTTTGTTAAACTTTCCTTATATAGAAAGTTGCAGGGATGATGTTTTCTTTGGAGGCCAACCCTGAAGTTAACTTCACCCAAAATGCCTTTGGGTTTGTTCCATTGGATTATGGATTATTGCAGAAAACAAACTCTGTGGCAAATAAAGTAAACTATCTGCCCCTCCTACCGCCAATACTGGGTGGAACTGAGTGAAAAACACGCTGCTGGACCGGATTAAATGTCTGTGGAATATCCAAACTTAAACTGATTTCATCGTGGTACAAAAACCAGACATTAGGTTGACTTTCACAAAAGTCTACAATTATGCATCCATCCAGAAGTCCTGCCTGACAGAGGACAGCTGGGTCAAAAACTGGACTATCTGGCTCAAAACTGGACAGTTGTAGTCCAGTTTAGCCAGTTTTTGACAACCAACACATAAATTAAATAAATTAAAAACATTTACTGACATGTCATAAAACAAAATGTGAAAATAGGCTATGTTTTGGGGTTTTTTTTTAAAACCACAGACCTCATTTGAGATAGGGAAACACAATGATGTTGAAACAAGGTAACTGGAATTGCTAAAATGATTCATTTCCAGGTTTCAGGGCTCTGCTGCACTCTGTTGGGTTTGAATTGTGCGTGGTTATGTTCAGACCAATCAGAAACAATGCTGACATGCTGTGGTAAGCCTACTGTCTCATTTCCTGTTGCCAGTTTCAGTATTAACCTCATAAGATACACTGCACTGTGACAGGCGGGGGTTGTTTACAGCAGTATTACACTTCAGTGGTTGGTTTCTATGCTCAAAAATGCAATAATTATGGTCTCAAAGTTGTTTTGCATGATTTGTCACCATGCACAAGCCAATCGAAGCATGGGGTCAAGAGATAGCCAGCTTGAAAGCCAATGAGGACCAACTACCAACATAAGACCACCTTTGGTTTCATGTAAGACAAATAGAACTGAAAAAATGGGTACATCTTAAGAGGTTTATGTCACTATATCCTTCATTACTACTATTGAAGTTCAAGGGTTCTAATGGTTGATTAGTTGGAACAAAAGCCTACACCCATAGGGGCTCTGTAGGACCAGGGTTGCCTACCCCTGTGTTAAGATGTTTGATTTTAAGATGTTTTATTGCAGAAAGTGTATGAAACCTCCGATTCCCTCTATGATGGGGACTCCCTGGAACCCCCTCAAGGTCCCCGCTTTAGCTTGTTTCCACTGTTGGTACGGTAAAGTATGTATCGGTATGGTTCTGGTTGGTAATGAACAGTTTTGCATTTCCACTGTGTAAAGGGGCCTTACACAATGTAAGGGTACTTCTGTGTGATGGGTACCACAACCAAAAGGGTTACTAAACTTTTAACGGATACCATACGACTAGTATGGTTCTATGGTAATGGACGGTCCAACCCAGACTGGACTGCATAGTGGACACTGGGCGTTTGAGAACCCCTGTTCTAACCAGCAAAATTATCTGTTTTAACAGTCATGAATGTTTATTTTTGCTCATTTTTTGTAGATGCTTAATGAGACATTCAACTTCATGCATTAATGCATTTTAATTTCAAGCTGTAAGGTTTTAACACATTATCTCTGTCACTGACGTACTCAAACTCCCTGCAGGAGTTTGTCATGATTGTGGTGTTCGGGCTGGAATACATCATCCGTATCTGGTCAGCGGGATGCTGCTGTCGCTACCGAGGATGGCAGGGCCGACTCCGCTTCGCCAGGAAGCCTTTCTGTGTTATAGGTGAGTTGCTGGATCACACCTGAGTGTTGAATTTGTTAACTCACAATGACCATTCTTCCCCCTAAACACTCCAGCACTATAGTAACATACGTCCCAAGTAGCCACAAACAAAGGTTTAATTTGAACATAAAGAAAGTGATTTATTTACAAAAACAAATAAGTATAGATATAACAAAAGTATCTAACAATGAGTAATAAGGCTTCAGGATGGATTGAGATCAAAATGATGAACAAAAAACAAAAAGATCATGTCTAGGATGTTAAAATATAGACAACCCAGGTCCTAGAGACACTGTGGGTGCAGGTTTTTGTTCCAATCAAGCAAATACACACTTGATTCTGCTAATCAACCATTAGAGTCCTTGATGAGGACCTTCATTAGTAGAATCAGGTGTGTTACTGCATGGTTGGAACAAAAACCTGCACCCACTGAGGCTCTCTAGGACCAGGGTTGCCTACCCCTTATCTAGCCCAACCAAACCAATGACAAAAGACTTGCCTCCCTAACTAAATAAACAGTAGAAAACAAGATTAACCAAACTGGCAGTCCACCCCTGACTTACTCAAAAGAAACTATCAAAGAACTGCACCATGCAAAAGTGTGGCCGGTCAGTAGAAGACGGGGATGAGGAATGCCTGCTGCCTGTAATTGGCGGCCATCTTGGCCTCTTTATATAGCAGGTGTTTCTCCATGTCAGCCAATCCCGGGTGAAGGTGTAGAGCCCTCCCACCAATGGCCTTCCTTCAAACGTTGCTTTAGTCAAAGGAAGGTCAGTTTTCTAGCTTCTCTAAGCAGCTAAACTGGTTTCAGCTATGCTAACATAATTGCATCAAGGATTTTCTAATCATCTATTAGCCTTTTGTGAGTGTATTTCTGATTAGTATAAAGTTATCTTCAGTGATAAAACAGCACATTTCTTAAAAAAATAAGGACATTTCTAAATCAACCCCAGACTTTTGAGCAGTGGACGTGTTTTTTCAGTTGTGCAGCAGTAAGTTAAATGATCATTTTAAGTTAATGATTTAAATAAATAATTTGATGCAAATTTCAATGAAGATAACTATAAACTTATCAGAAATACACTATACATTGCTTGGTTTTTGGTGCATCAATATCTACATAGGTGCAACTATCAGTCCAGTGTTCTAATGGTTCAATGTGTTTGATCATTGCATCAGAAGGTTAATGGATGATTAGAAAACCCTTGATGCTAACATGTTAGCACAGCTGGAAACAGTTTAGCTGCTTAGAGAAGCTAGAAAACTGACCTTCCTTTGATTGAAATGGATTGAAAATGATTATTTCAAATACAAATGATTATTTCTAACCTTGACAATGTCTTAACTCTATTTTCTATTCATTTTACAAGTGTGACTTTTCATGGAAAACACAAAATTGGCTGCCTGACCCCAAACTTTTGACCGGTAGTGTGAATGCAGCTACTTGTACAGCACTAGTTTTGGAAAATAAAAGTGGAATCGTTGGATCCCTGATTTCCTCTCTTTGGTTATTCCGATGTTTGCACCATACACCAGTTGCCTTCTTCTTGCCCTCTGGTGAATGCAGTCGTCTTCTCTGTGAACGCAATCTGATGTTCGGCGCTAGCGGGCCACCACAGCACGCTATTGACCATAGTTTACTCGTGTCATTTACAGCTGTGGTCGGGGCTCATAAGAGGAGAGCGCATTTACGTAATGAGGTTGCGCCCACTGCCTTTTATTCTTTCCACTGTTTAGACATGGATCTCTCTGCTGCTTTTTGGAAAGTGCAGTAGGGTGATTGAGGGTAGGGGAGCAGGGATTTCAGCGGTCACACAGGACGCCACTTGTATCGCCAGTGGTGTGGTCAGAGCTGAGTAAATATGAGCAAAACATGAAGGTGAAAATAATGTACGGATACAGAGGTGTGAGAAAACGAGAGTTGATGCGATTGAATGAGAAAATAGTTTAAATATATCTCTAACAAATGATTACGCGAATCACTTGGCACCTTTTCTTTGTTCTTGCTTCCCTTTTTCTTTGATTTATTCAAATAATCTGTGCAGAAAGGGAGTTGTAAAATCCCAGCTACAGTATTTATGTTGATTCAAGAACAAATTCAAATAAACTGAATGTGGAAACTGTTTCTTTTTTTTATTTTGGTTTACTGCTCAGCTGCTGTTTCACTTAATTTAGGAGCCACTGCAGAATAGAGAATTATTAACAGACAAAAATACTTTGGAGTAGTTTTGAGATGCCTTAACCCTCTTATTGCATAGTGTTGCCATATGGCAGCAATTACTTTTTCTTCATTTTTCTAAAAAGCTGTGGTAGAAAATCATGTGATGTGAAAAGTGGGCTTTTATTTTGGAAGGACAAACAATTTATGAGGTCAGTTTGCCAGTTCCTTTTGCTAATGGACACTAAATGAAAATTAATACACTATCTGGGGCAAATAAACTTTATTTTTATTTATTTTACATTTAATTTTTTTCTAATATGATAAACTTCTTCCATATAGCAACAAATGCCTAGTGCATACAACCTAATGGAGTTCCATTGACTTACAGCATGTCATATTTCATGCAACAGAGGGTTAATATGGAGTGAAGATTGAAAGGAAAATGAAAGCTGCTGTAGTAAAAACCAAAGGTTATCAAATATAAAACCTTCAGTTTAAATGCTGAGACGTTTTAAGTGTCCTCATCTCTCTGTTGGAGCGTTCACATTTCATTTTGTACATATTATATATTCAATATTCACATAATTAAGATGTCAATCTTCCCTAATTCCTTTGGAAGGGAGACTAATCTTTGTAAAATTAAAACATGCTTGGTGATATTGATGATAATCAGTCACTCAACACGCTGCACTCATCACTTTATATTTCAGGACACATTCCTTTTATCGCTTGATTTGAGCCATTTTATTTTTCATTTAAAACAAAATGTGCAATAATGAACTGACTTTATTTATTTATTTGTAAATATGTACAAGTAGATTTCAATATTTAATCAAATTTAATGAATGTGGGTGTAAATTAATTCTTTAATATGGCTTTAAACCATATCTCAGTCTTCATCGAGCCAGTTTCATTTGCGGATAAAGATTCATTTGATCACAAATTCATTTTTTGTCATATTTTTAATATATTTATTTTATCAGTTGTTATTGTATATTAATTGTACATAATTGTATATTGTATTGTACATCAAAACATAGAAGCAAATCCAGTAACTTTACCTATACTGTTATATATTTATACTATTGATCTTCTCTTTCAACATCATAATGAGTTACTATATTATATTCAACAGTTTATTAGTGCCTGTGGAGTTCCTGTATGTATGTATCCTGCCAAAAATCTTGCTCAGCAAACTGGAAAAATCTGGTAATAAGTTATAGGTCCTTTCACCAAAATATATATATATATATATATATATATATATATATATATATATATATATATATATATATATATATATATATATATATATATATATATATATATATATTGGTGAAAAGTTCGTATTTTTTCATAATTCCTTTCAAAAAGCAGTACTTTCATAGATTATAGACTAGCTGTAACTACCTATTCCAATATATTCAAGGGTGTGTGTGTGTGTGTGTGTGTGTGTGTGTGTGTGTGTGTGTGTGTGTGTGTGTGTGTGTGTGTGTGTGTGTGTGTGTGTGTGTGTGTGTGTGTGTGTGTGTGTGTATATGAGCGTTTATTTATTTGAGGCTCAGCAAAACTGGAAAAATCTGGTAATTTCCTCAAATTCCTTAATTAAACCAGTATAACTACTGTATAACAAAGCTAAGATTACAGTACTGTAGTTAATAGTCTCACAGCTGCTTCTCCTCTGCATATTTTACCACAGAAAGTTAGAATTTCATGTCACACTTTTTATTTTTTTGCCGCCCCGGAGCCGTGGTGATCGACAGTTAATCAATATTACCAGAGAAAAATGTTCTTTAATGTCATTTGAGCACAAGGATGATGCATCAGGACAGAAAAAAAGAGGAAGAAGAAAAACGTGCAGCGTCAGTGGTCACATATTATATACCATATGCAACCTGCGTTCATTTGAAATATATATATATATATATATATATATATATATATATATATATATATATATATAGAACTAAACAAGCTGATAAGATTGGAACCACTTGTAGCACGGCTGTCTAGGACCTGGCTGTGTTCAGCCATTTAAAGACTATTAGGAGCAGATCCTTTATTATTATTGACACTCCCTCAGGACTCAGAAACACATCCATCGATAACTTGGAACAAATTAGTCCAGTTCCCATCATTTACTGGGATTACAGTGGGTCTGAGTGATATCAGAGTCTATCTGGTGTTTGTTTGATTTCCCCGTTGGCTTCTTTCACTTCAGGGTTTGAATGAATGTCGCTTTAAACAGTGAATGAAGGGTTTGACCTTAAATATCCCATGTTTTTATCATCTATGTATAATCTAATGTTGATTGAACTCAGAATTGAACATTAGGAGGCGGTAGCTTGGGAAATCAGTGCAGTTAAAATGCATTGATTTGTGTTCTGAAGTGATTAGATTTGTTTTTTTATCCAAAGCGACATACATCATAGAGTTAATAGAACACGAGGAGGAAACAGCATTAGTAACCAACACTGATGTTAAACAACAAGGAGTTTACATAGGAAATGGGACAGTAGTAGTAGTAGTAGTAGTAGTAGTAGTAGTAGTAGTAGTAGTAGTAGTAGTAGAAGTAGAAGTAGAAGTAGAAGTAGAAGTATAAGGATTCCAATAGATTTATCTTGATTTCTGTCCCTACCAAATTAAGGTGAGATCACATAAGTGTGAAATAAAAATTCTCAAATGGCTTCTTACTTCACTTAGAAATGAATTAGCTACTATACACGGTTGTAGCAGCTGATAACGTAATAAATTTGCCCCATTTAAAATGTAATAGGCCAGTAACATGATAATTGGCTAATTTACATAATAAAGGTCCTGAACTAATAAGGTGATAACTTTTGGCCAATAATATAATTTATATCGACTCAGTTATTACATTTGCAAAAAAAGGTTTCTTCACCAGGCCAATAACAATAATAAGTTATTAATTAGCACTTGTTATTTCATTATTGGAATATATATATATGTATATATATATATATTATATATGCTACAAAGCTTTCTGTGACTCTGGAGGAGCTTTGTCAAGTCTGAGAATTTTTTTTTAATACAGCTTTATTAATAAAATATCGATTTACATTCAGCAATTTTACAGTTGAGCAATGTTTGGCATTTCATATATAGATAAATAAATAAAGAAAGAATGATAAATAATAATAATAGCTACATAGCTACATACATCTTCAGTGTTATGAAATACACTTTTGACATCAGTATTTTATTTATTTTTTATTAAATTTTGATATGTATGAATTGGTGGGATAAATCTTACGTATAATATTATATTGAATTTCTTCATTTTTTTTGGAGACAGCAAATTTCTGTCGTTTTCCAATTGATATCAAAAAAATTAGAAGTCCATAGACATGTTTCTCTATGTGGTTTTCCTTTTCTTGAAAAAATGCTTCATTATCTGTTTATTGAAAGTCTGAGAAATCACTAATGACATTATCAGAACCTGTGGAACGTTATTGTTAGCCATGCTAGCCATGCTAGCTGTGCTAGCTGTGCTAGTTCCTTTGTTTTACACTAACAACACTACCCACACTATATATTTGCTGTGTTGACTTCTGTTCATGGAGAATTCAGAGTTGTGTTTTTATGTTGACCCTCACATATAGGACTCATTCTCCTCCTCTGCTGCTGTTTTAGATGCTCGATGGAGCATGAAATCACTTCTTTTACTCCCAGCCCGACGTTATTTGACTGATGTTTGTGAAGTTTTGTATTTTAAAGTTTTCATTTTCCTTCTATGACATTTTCAATGTGTCAGTTCCTGGAGCAGCCAGAGGTGTGTTGTTTTCTAATCATGGAAAAAACCCTTTGACTGATGACTAGAATGACTGGACTGTGACGTCTGGGTGGGCAGTTAGTTTATTTAGAGGGGGCAGGAAAAAGTACCTGCAAAACATGTGAAACCACCACTTTGTACTAGTACTACTAGGCCTCCTCAGCCTAATGGATGTGTCTGGATCAACCCCAACGTTTGGATAAAGTTGTTCATGGCACAATGGTGGAATCAAATCAAATTTATTTATAGAGAACATTTAAAAACTTTGGTGCTTCACATGTCTACCATGTTGAAAACATTCCAATTAAATTAAAACGTATAAAGGAGACGGCAAATATTTAGCGATAAAGTATGATATCAGGGCTAAAAACACAAGTAGGTACATCCTTTTTTAGGGTTTTTTTAATTGGTATTTAAAACATCTTATCTAATTATTATTAAGTTAAAATCCTGTGGTGGTGTTGACATTTAGAGCCTCGTTCGTCAGCAGATGATCCTGGTTTCAGTCTCACTTCCTCTCACATTAGTTTACTGGTTTTTACAATCGTTCTGTAACATGAAAATAACACAAAGACCCTGAAAATTACTGCAATTAACCTGTTAAAATCCTAAACCTCCTGATACAGGTGCAGCGTTGAGTTTTATTCATGAATCACATGAGAAAACTTACGAAATAAAGTATTTTAATCTGTAGTAAAACACAATTTTAGTTTTCTTTTGTGCAATATTCTAACTATTTACTCTATAACAGCAACATAAATAGATTCTGACTCTTCTGTAGTCACCTCACATGTTGTAGATTTATTTTAACACCAGGTTTAAGTCCTATAATCTTTGTGTTTGTAGAGATATTCAACATTTATTATCATTTATAGCAGGAAAACTGATAAATAAACCTGGGGATTAAGTGGTTAAACTCTAGTCCCATAATTTGAAGTCTGAGATGTAAAGACATCATAATTAATTTAGCTTTAGTTTAATTTTTTCTGATTTGCATTAGTTTGATCTTGTTTAAGTTTCAAATAAAGTATTTTTTTCATAATATTCTAACTATATTTTCTCTGTAACAGCAACATAACCTGATTTTACAGAATATATTCTTCATGTTCTGGAATAACTGATTCCTATGATTTTTATGGACTAATAATTATTCTATGAACTATTTGCACACTTTGCATTGCATTGGAGTTTCTCCCCCCTGATTCTGGTCAGTTTGGACTTGTTTTAAGTTTTAAATGAAGTATTTTATCTGTGGGGAAACACACGTTTTGCAGTATTATAGAAAAACTGAAAAACTATGTTTTAAGTGGTCAATAAAATGAGAATTAGAGCTAAAAAAACTTTGCATATGGATTTTTTCAGGGTTTTTTTCCGGGTGGTCAGAGCCCCTCGTCACACACACATAATCATCAAACTGAAGTCACACACACATTAATCTTTGTGTCATTTGCTTCTCTCACATTGTTCTTCAAACAGCAGCTCAGCAGGTTTCTTTCTCATCCCCTGGGTGATCTTAATGTATTTTTCATGGTTAATGCTGCCGACTTCTCCCCTGAACGCCCCTCCTCTCTGTGGTTTTACAGCAGGAGCCATCAGCCACACCTTGGTCAGCAGTTTTTTTTCTTTTTTCTAAAACACAGAGTTCGGCAGAAGGACAAGAGCAGCGGGGACGTTTTATAAAAAATGAACCAAATAACACGAGTGAAGGGTTGAGTTTCACGTCTGCACGTCACCGAAATGGAAGATCCGTCTGAGCGAGGGGACAGAGAGAGGCAGGAATCGGAGGAAAATGTTATTTCTTGAGTCATCGGAGCTTGTTTAGTTGTCTGTGTTCTCTGTGGCTTCCATGTTATTCATTTGCTCATTGTGGTTTGTGTGTGAACTTCCTGTGAGCTGTGGTGCTGATGTATGAATGGCTCTGCCTGTGGGACTGTCTGCGCCTGTTGTTTGTTGATGTGTCCGTCACGATCTGCAGCAAAAACAGCGACACGGATACTTATACGCACTAATGGGGAAGAGAAAAAGAAGCACATTTGAAAGATAATGTGAAAAAAGAACTCCTTATGGACTGTTTCTTTGATGAGGGGCGGCAATAATCAGTGAATTTCCAGAGAATATGAGGTAAAAACCCAGCTCTGGAAAAAAAATAACACCTAAACCCTATTGGAAAACTATGGAATGTGATCAGGTTGGTCACAAGTTGAGCTGCTTCAGTTCCTGCACCAGGACGGAATAAATTCACCCAATAATGTGAAAGACGCATAAAAACTAGGATTAAAATGAAGGGTTAATGCACCAAATATTGATTAACATTAACATTAGTATCATGTTGTTTTAACCCATTTAAGCCTAGATTTCATGCATGTATCAGTTGAGTCACTAACAACCATGTTATATATCAATTTTTCCCATTTTGTACTGTTTTCTTTGTAGATAAATATCATTTTAAATGCAATTACAGCTGCCGCTTGCACAAATCTTTTCTTTGTTTTATTTTAACTATAAAATGAAAGTCTATAGTCTTAAATGTGTTAAAATGAATGTGGAAACATTGCATCTTTTTGTTATTTTCACCATTTGTCATTTTCTGGAAATAATTACCCTAAACAATAATATTTTTATTTGGAATTGGGGGGAAATGTTGTCAGAAGTCAAACAAAAATGTTCCTTTCGCCCAAACATACACACATAGCTAGAAGTAGTAAAATCAGAAAAAAATGATCATTTTGCAATGCTCTCTTATTTTTTTCCAAAGCTGTATGAAAAACTCTATTAAATATTTGGTGGAGGACACCCCATGCCCCTCCTCCCCCTGCCTAGTCGCTGTTGCTATGGTAACTTCCATCGTTAGAGCTCGTTAATGATCATTAGGTCTGATCTTAACCAGCAGACTGGTAAAAAAAAAAGACGCTGATTTTGGACAAATTTTAAACAAGTGGTGTGATAAATGCCTTTTCTTCCACGTAGCTAGCTACTAGCTGACAAAATTAGCTGTTAGCTACTGGCCCCACCCACTGGAAACCAGCAACTGGACCAAACCACTTTGAGGAACAAGGGGGGGGGGGCATAATTTTCAACAATAGAAGTAGAATAGTTTTACATTCATCAACATTTATGTAGTGCGCTTATTTAATAATTCTTTAACTTAGTGGGAGGAGGGCGTCATGTCCCCTGGATTTACACCTATGCTTTTACTATACTACACTAATTGAGACAATTACTTCTTCCAACTGTCCAGTTTGTGCCTACGCAGCAGATGGATGTGCTGCTCCGGCACCTTTTACATACAGGAGAAGTGCAGCTAGAGACGCCTTTGGCAGATAGTGTCATCTCCAGTGAAGTGAAAGCCTCGTTTGGTATAATTCACCACAGAGATGGGTGCCAACAGTGTGTTTCTGTTACTGCAGCAGCATGATAGACATCAAGCCAGTTTCTGCATGTTCTGACCCCAAGGCTGGATGAGCCATCCGCTCTGTGGCTTTAACAGGCCCAGCTTCACATTAACATCAATGTTAATAAGGCACATTTTGCCTTCAGGTCGCGCTTTTCCTGCTTCTTCTCTCACGCGCCCTGAGCACGCCGTGTCACTTTAACTGTGGCTGCGATCGCTGTTTATTTCATTATTTACCGTTCAGTCGGGAACACTCTTTGATTTAACCGTTTTTATTGCATAAATGGGAATACGGATATGCTCGGCGCCAGTGGTGGAATGTAACGAGGTAGTTATACAGTTACATTACTCTACTTAGAACCACCTAAGCCCCAGGCCTGTTACTCAGTTTTCCTGCTATAAATGATAATAAATGTTGAATATTTCTACAACCACAAAGGTTATTGTACTTAAATCTGGTATGAAAAGAAATCTACAATGTGAGGTGAATAGAGAAGAGTCAGAATCTATTTATGTTGATGTTACAGAGCAAATAAAGTTAGAATATTGAAAAAAACAAATCAAAAATTGTGTTTCAATACAGACAAAAATACTTTAAATCAAGACCAAACTGACCCAAATCAGAAAAAAGCTAAATTAAGTAAATTAAGAGTTCAAAGGTCAATTATTTGTCCATAAAATGATATAAATCCCACTGAGGATCATTCCAGAACATGAAGAATATATTCTGTAAGATGTTTATTATAAAGGAGACAATTAAATAATCACACAAATTAAATATCTAAATAGTCTCTACTACTGATATTATATTAAACTATTGTCTTATTGTATTGATGATGTGGATATTGATGATATATAATGATGCTGTAACAGTAACATTGATAAAAAATACTTATATTAAATTATTAGTTTTTTATTATTATTAGGTTAGCTACTCGCTAACCCTGGTGCAAATACTTTTAATTGTGTTTTATCCCTGCAAAATAAACAATAAATTGTCATAATCATAATGAAATGTAGATTCTGTGGATTTCTCCTTATCTTTTATTGTGTGTGTGTGTGTGTGTGTGTGTGTGTGTGTGTGTGTGTGTGTGTGTGTGTGTTCTCTCCTCCAGACATCATAGTTCTGATAGCATCAGTAGCAGTGGTGTCAGCAGGAAGTCAAGGGAATATCTTCGCCACCTCGGTGCTGAGGAGCCTCCGTTTCCTTCAGATTCTACGAATGGTGCGAATGGACAGAAGAGGAGGAACCTGGAAGCTGCTGGGATCTGTGGTGTATGCACACAGCAAGGTCAATGACACACACACACACACACACACACACACACACACACACACACACACACACAGATCGGGGGTTTTCAAAGAGAAAATCAGTGAGCTCCTTCTTGCCTCATACATAGATATTTACATTGATATTTACTTCTGGCCTATTTTTATTTAAATGGAGGAAGCCTATAAATGTTATATCTTGTTAAAATTCATCTAGATATGAACAAACTCATAGATTATATTTAATCTTTCATGTTTAAAATGGGTAAATACATAGATGATAATGCAATTACTGCAATTTAAACACAGAATAAACCAGATTATATGTAACAAATTATCTCCAATAATTGATTTGAGTCATTTTTAAGGAAGAAAATGTCCAAATTCTCTGGTTCCAGCTTCTCTTCTCTGATTATTACCTGGTTTCTTTATTCTTCTATAATATAAACTGATGATCTTTGGGTTGTGGACTGTTGATCTATACATTTTAGGTTGAATCTTCAGCTTTGGGAAACACTGATCAATATTTGACACCATTTTATGAATCGTTTCAATAATCAATCAATATTGACTATAAACTAGTCGCTGCTAAGTATTAATGGTGCATCATAAACATGTATAACATATTGTGCTGTACTGCATGTGGGATTTAAAGCCAATATTGAAGTGAAGACATGTAAAATATGAAATTATATTTAATAGAAAATAAGACAACATCTTTCTGTCATTAACTTATATTTGTGGTGATGATGTCACTTCCTGGTCAGACCCATAGTCTGTCTTATAATAATACTAATTACATGGCATGGCTGATATATTATACGATTTAATATAGAAACTAATATATACTCTGCTCGGTGCTTCATCTCCATCAACCCACACAAATCCATTACCTTGTTTTATTTTACCTCATATCAGTAATATGCTTCATTGTTGTTCACATTAACATCAATCACAGCTACAGGTTCATTGTGAATGAGTGCGATAAAACACAATGTGTTTTATAAGAGCTCAAACTCATTATGCAGCCTTAAGTAACAGAGGTTGGTGTCATCACACACACATACACACACACACACACACACACACACACACACACACTTCATCTTAATAACAAATAGTCTCTCAGCCTCTGTAGCTATCAAGATAGTTTGTGTGTTATTAGTTTATTTTTTAGATGATATCTGAGAGTTCTGCCTCCACCAGAATAAAATAGAGGTGATTGTGATTTAAATTATGCTTCTCACAGCACCATAAACCCTCTGTTTATTCATATTTTCTCTGTTGAATCAACACTTCAACAGAGAAGTTGAAGTGTTGATTCCAATAGGATATCCAATAGGATACAGTTTGCATGAAAGCAAATTAATTGCAGCAGCTATAAGGAGTGAGCAGCACCAACAGCATATATATATATATATATATATATATATCTATCATCACGTTCAGTTCTCAGTTCTCAAAATTCAATTCAGTTCAGACAATTTTATTGATCCCTGAACGATAATTTCATTTGCAGTAAACCTGCTTTATTAAAACAATTAAACAAGTGAGGAGACAGAAAACAGTGCAAATCATACCCAATGTTCATATTTGCTTGATCTGTGATAATTATAATAAATAAATAGATATGATCATTAAAATCATTAAAAACCATCTGGTTTAGCTCTTAGCATTTAGCAGCCTGGTGGCTGAAGAAATAAAGGACTTTGAGTATCTGTATGGTTTAAGAATGAAGAAAGAGCAATCGAGCTCAGATGATAGACAACATAACATTTAAATTTTATATATATATATACATATTCTATTGGAGTGATAGTTGCTGGAAATGGGCCTCTATACACCTATGTAGATATTGATGCACCAAAACCCAGACATTTGCAGCTAGCAACATAAAGCGTGTATTTCTGATTAGTTTAAAGTTATCTTCATTGAAATAAACAGTGCTTTTCTTTCAAAAATAAGGACATTTCTAAGTGAAACCCAAAAGCACAGTCACTCATGCTGAATAAATGTATTGTGTAAAACAAAAAAAATTGTTTGAATAATCATAATTTCAAATTAAAAATCCAATATCAACTGATGTGATTTAAATTCAGTTTCTTCTGGCCCGTAGAAAAGCGTGGTGCATTGTTGTGGCCAGTGGTTAACGTCAGTAGTAGAAATAACAGATTCATGGTCCTTCTGGGCTTTGACAGCTCTTCCATGTCATGTGTGAGGGTTCAGACCGGGTCCAGACATGTGTCTGGAGGACCCGACCCAGCTGAACCCGACTGGTTCACGCAGCTCTGAGACCTGGACCTGACCCGCGTCTTCCTGCCAAGAGAAACGCAGATGGAAAGTAGCCAGCGGCTAAATCTAAAGCATCTCTTCTCTTTCCTATGAGATGAATGTGTTTCTACATCGGCCCCGACAAATAAACTTAATCACACCAATAAAGCTAAAGCATTTGAGACCTGAGGCTATATTTTTTTGTTTATTTCATCCATTACTTGCTGTTAGCTCACCGGTGCTAATGCTGCACGTTGGCTGCACTCGGGTTGATCCAGTGTTGGAGTAATGCATTACTAAAGTAATGAATTACTGTAATGCATTGATTTTCTTTGCTGTAACACAGTAATGTAATGCATTACAGCAACAAATAATAAGATTTTACTTGGTATAAATGTCAGTAACATGCTTTACAATGCATTTTAACATTTTAACATTTTAGCATTTTTGTTTTTCTTCATACAAATTAGTTAAATCACTGAGACCAACAACATGATTTCTATGATTTTATGGACAAATAATTGATCTTTGAACTCTTATCTTATTAATCATTGAACCTTCCATTTCAGATAATTTAGCTTTTTTTAAATTTTTTTCCTGATTTGGGTCAGTTTGTTTTAAGTTTTAAATAAAAAATATATATTTTTATATTTAATTTAGATTTGATCTGTTTGTGTGATTATTTAATTGTCTCCTTTATAATAAACATCTTACAGAATATATTCTTCATGTTCTGGAATGATCCTCAGTGGGATTTATATCATTTTATGGACAAATAATTGACCTTTGAACTCTTTGAACTTTGCATTGCAGGTAATTTAGCATATTTCTGTCCTGATTTGGTTTTTATTTGACATAAATTGATTCTAACTCTTCTGTAGTCACCTCACATGTTGTAGATTTCTTTTAATTCCAGGTTTAAGTCCAATAACCTTTGTGGTTGTAGAGATATTCAACATTTATTATCATTTATAGCAGGAAAACAAGACTAATATCCCTGGGGTTTAAGTGGTTAATAAAATAGTAATTGCAGATTTCTTTTGATACCAGTACATGTAGATAAAACTGAAAATTCAGCCTGGGGTTTACAGTAATATTGTAATGTAATGAATTACTTTGAAATGACAGTAACAAGTAATAAATAATTAATTACAGTTTTAAAGTGTCCAACTGTGGTCGGCACCAATGACTAATGATCTGTGAGCTCCATTTAAATGTGATTTACTCCTGACAACATCATATTACTGATTCTAAAATGGCTCGAATCACCTACATTTGCTTTGTGATCACATCTCACTCTTCAACCTGATGGAGGTGGCATTAATTAGCTGCAAAATCACTGGAAGCGTCTACTTGATGCTGATGTATGTTCCTGCTCTTTAGTGTTCAAAAAGCTCTCAGCCTGCTTTAGAAGCATGAGGTTTGTAGGTTGTGCTGGAAAAATAATTTGAGGTGATTGAAAGTGGATTTACTATAAAACACAAATTCTATAAAGGGTCATACCTTTGACTTTTATCACCCGCTCACTCTGTTTCACAGCAGCTCATGTTCCCAACGTTCATAGAAAAGCAGATTAAAGGTGGAACTTCATTGAGTGTTCATATGACAAAGTGGGAGTGCATTATCAAAATCCTCCTTTTTTTCCCCCCCTACTTTTACTCACTGAACGGTTTGCCCTCTGTCTACAGGAGCTGGTGACCGCCTGGTACATCGGATTCTTGGTTCTCATCTTCTCCTCCTTCCTCGTCTACCTTGTGGAGAACAAGTTCAACAAAGAGTTTGCTACGTACGCCGATGCCTTGTGGTGGGGAACGGTGAGTTTTGTGAAATGAATGAAAATCAGATCTATAATCTGTAGCCCTCTCTTGGATTTCTGAAATTGATGGGTCTTTGCAGCAGAACTCACAAATCTGCGATTGATGTAGTAATTCCCTCACATGAACGTGTCCCGCGGTGGACAATGACGAATGGCGTCCTTACCGACGTCTTCGCTCTCGAGCTTTGACAGCTCCTCCATAAACATTAGCCCTGCGCGGCCATCAATCAGGCAGTATGAAAAACATGCAAATGCAGCGATGCATGCCATGTGGCATTCTATACAAGCCAGAGGGAAGCTAAAGTAAAACCTTGAAAATATCGGTTTTGTGAGGCCAAGCAGGAATCAGTCTTTCTAATCACTAAAACCGGCGTTTGTCTGTCTGTTTGTTAGCAAAACACCTCAAAAAGTTTGGGTCGGATTTTCGTCAAATTTCTAGCGAATGTTGGGAATGTTCCCAAGAACAGATGATTAAATTCTGGTAATGATCCGGAAAAAATCCTGGTTTCTGGTTCACTTTGAATTTGGTAACATTACGGTAAATGGACCTTCAAACATATACCGTTGTTAGGGGCCACCTGGGAGTGATATCTTGCACCTGCGTAGCTTGTTTTCTTTGCACTTTACACCAAACACTAAAAGGTCGTCCACACAAACACATTTATTTTATTAAATCATGTGTTTTTGCAGTTGTGGGCTCCTGAAACGAGGAGTTTTGAGTAGACAGGAAAACCACAGTTTCTTCTTCTTTGGTGTTTTTAGGCAGCCGGCATCAAATAAAAGTTCTGCAGGACTAGTACTTTATTGCACTATATCCTACTATATAATCCAGGAGAAATATCGTCTCCTGCTGCCACTTGACCCCATTTCTAAAATGCTTTTCAGAGATTCCTCTTCCAATCTACTGTTGGATCAACTCTTGTCTTTGGTCGACATAATTTCTGTAAAAATATAAAACATGACATGTCACACTGTGTGATGGTAAACAGGAAGTTGTGTCTCCATGGAGACTTGTGGAGTGTTCTAGCCTTGTGATTGGCTAAAATCGTCCTTCCTGTTAGGAGTACTATCGCCACCTACTGCTTTGGCATGTGCATGACATTATTTAAGGGTGCTTTCACATCACTAGTTTAATTATTTGGTCTGCCCCGGGCAATTAAATTTGTACTTATTAGCATATAGACCATCCAGCGAGGTCCACTTTCACACCTGCAAACGAACCAAAATTGGTCCGATTGATGTCTCATCAATGTTTATTCTTCTGAGTCAAACGGACCGAGACCACCTCTTTTTAGAGGTCTTGATCTGACTGATTTAGTGCATCAAAGTGTGACTGATGGTTTCACACCAACACCAATGAACCTTTGGTTTGATTAAACCGTCTTGCACCAACTGCTGGTGGTGTGAAAGCACCCTAAGAGACGACGGCATGTACTTTATAAGTATTGGACAACAAAGTTAGGTGGGAGTCACAATATGCTTGGTGGAGATCTGTTAGCTTTGCTTTTTGAGTTTCCAGGTCTTTAATACATCAATCAGGACTAATATTTATTGATGTGATTTTTACAGATCACCCTGACAACCATCGGTTACGGGGACAAGACACCAAAGACGTGGACAGGACGGATGCTGTCCGCAGGGTTTGCCCTCCTGGGCATCTCCTTCTTTGCCTTGCCAGCAGTAAGTCACAACTCTTTCCTCCAAACTCAAACGTTTTTTCCTTCTTCTATCGTAAGGAAATACAGCAGGATTGAGCCACCCAAGTTTTCATCAGCTGGGTGATGCTTGAGATACATAAGTACTTATTCTCATTTCGTCTCAACAGGGAATTCTGGGCTCAGGCTTTGCCCTGAAGGTCCAGGAGCAGCACAGACAGAAGCACTTTGAGAAGAGGAGAAACCCAGCTGCCTACCTCATCCAGGTAAACATGTATTCCACTTTTAACCTGAAATTTTCAGTCATTTAAATCAATACACTGCAGTTCTCTGAGGGTGCTATCACACCACTAGTTTGATTATTTGGTCCACACATGCAATAAAATGTTCACTAATTAGCATATAGACTCCAGTGTGCTCCACATTGATGTTTCATTAATGTTTATTTTCCAGTAGAAATAAGCACGAATTCTGGCTCATTATGGAGTGACTTGTTCACACATTGCTACTTGTTCTTACCGTTGTGTATTAAATCCTCTACATTGGTCGTTTTTGGCAAAATATTCCATTCCAAAATGGGTCTAGAGAACAATCTGTGGATGCACTGTAGTCACACAAGACAATGAAGAACCACATCATTTCAGGCAGAGGAGACTGCTATTTTAACAAATGAATGGGGTCATATGGGACGTATATTGTTCCAAAGACCCATTATGAAATAATTAGTATCCCCGAGTTTGGACCTGAGTTTGTGTTCTCACCACAGGGACAAACCAGAATTTGGTCATTTTAGTCAATGACCAAGACCAGCTCTTTTTGTAGGTCTACGACTGCTTGATTTAGTGCGATTGATGCTTTTACACCAACCAAAATGAACCGAACTAAGTGTTTTTGGTTCAAATAGACTGTGTGAAAGCTGTGAAACCCTTAGACTGCAAACTGGGGATCTCTCCATAACAAAATCCCCTTGTTAATGATGGAAAGTGTCAATAAAACAACAATTTGGGGTTTTTATAATCTAGCATAGACCATTAAAAGACTCTTTTAGTGTCCAGGGTCAAGCTAGATTACCACCATGATAATGCCATCAATTTCCCATCTAACCTTCGCCAAATTGTCCCATTAATCCTTTAAGTCCGAGCATGTGATGAGTGAATCCACCAGTTTCACTACATGAGACTGAGACTAATTGAGACATTATTGGCCGACTTTTCCAACCCACCAGAACTGGTTTTACCCACTAATTCAAGCGGCCGAGTGAAGGAATGCTAATGGACGTTAGCCCTCCTGGTTGAAACAGCCACATGGTGTTTGTGGGTCCAATCAGTAACCGAGTGAGCCAAAACCAAATTGGTTGGCTGGTTAGCCGCGATCCATCACTGTCACTGACATGTTGGCTAAATGAGAGCTAGATTAGCTATATCACTACCATGAGAATGTGGGTAACCAAACTAATCGCCCAACTGCTATTGGTGTGAAAGCTCCCTGAGTTAATTGAATGCCTGAATAGTAAAAAAATCCATTGATGATTTTATCCAGTTTTTCTTTTTCCTCCATGGACTCTTCAAAAACCCTGAGATGAGCCAATAAAAAGACTCAGAGCTGTAGTTTGATTTTCTCCAGTCTCATCTGTCACTCAGCTTTCATCATCCCCTCCATTGTCTGTTTCACACATTCTCTTCTCTCTGTGCCTGGAGTTCACACACACTTTTTTTGTTTTTGTTTTTAACCTGGACCATAGGCAGAAATTCTCTTAATTACACTGTAATTAAGAATTATGCCCCCCCCCCCTTATTTCTCAAAGTGGTTCGGTCCAGATGCTATTTTCCAGTAGTGGCTAATTCCAACAGCTAAACAGTTAGCCGCTAGTAGCTAGCTACGTTGAAGAAAGCAATCAAACTAACATGTAGAAGCTAATAAATTGTTTGTTGTCCAATTTGTCTTTTTGTCTGCTGGTTAAAATCAGACCTAATGATCGTTAATGAGCTCTAACGATGTTAGAGTTTGTTAGTTGCCATAGCGACTAGGAGGAGGGAGGAGGGATGTGGATTTTCATATTTTTTCCCTCATTGATTCATGGTCTCATTTGCCTTCTGTATAAATATAAATAAATATGCTATAACTGCTATTATTACTTTTAATTGGTAAAACGTGAACATGCTGACAAGTTGCAAAAGAAGAAGAAGACGGGACCAGATCATTATGGTTGTAGTATAGTAGCAGGATTTCCGCCCCTGTCCTGGACAACTTCACATCATCCTCCCTGTATATTTCTCCATATGCTTCATTTTTCATCCTCTGCTCTCACCTTCTTTCCTCCCACGTATTCTTCCATCTTTCTATCCCCTCTCTCCACCTTCTCCTCCTCGTCCTCCATGTTGTACCAGGCTGCGTGGCGTTATTACTCCACCGACAGCTCCAGGCCTTACCTGGACGCCACATGGCGTCACTATGAGAGTCTGCTGCCGTACAACAGGCATGTACCATGCCTGACCTCCGCTGCTGCCACATGTGTGACAAACCGGACTGTTTTTGTTTTCACTAATCAGCGTTATACCTTTTTTTTTTGTTTGTTTCTACCCTCCTCATCCTCTTCTTCCTCCTATATTTTCCTCTTTTCTCTCTGGCCTGGTTTTTGTTTTTCTTTCCGTTTATCTCTCTTTTTTTCGTACTCCTCTTTCTCTTTTTCTTGGTTTTTGTGTATTCTGCATGCAGTGTGTTTGGCGTAGTTATGCGGCTGATGAGAACTCGGTTTCCATTGCTACCTGGAAGCCTCACTTAAAGGCGTTGCATACGTGCAGCCCTACGAAGTAGGTACAACTATTGCAGCTGGTGTCTGTGCCGCTTCTCCTTTACCTCAATGATGTACACCACCGGTCAAAAGATTTAGAACACCTTGATTTATCAGTTTTTCTCTAAATGGTCCTAGTTGAATGTGTCATGTGACAGATGATGATGGTCTGATGTGGATGATGTTGCTGTAGGATGAACTCCTGACTAACTAGGTCTAGATCATGGGGTTCTGCTTAGCTCTAGAGCTCTAGTCCTAGAAAAGACCCAGACATCAGGCTTCATCCATGCTGATATACAGACGGGGGTTAATTAACCAGAGAAACTTGGTTTATTTAAGTCCATTACTGCAGAACAGCTGATGTCTAAGTTGTTAACTAGTACTGGATTCATGATAATTGACATCTCTATTTTTTGGGTCAGGTAGTCATCTCAGTCTAGTTTTCCACTTCTTTTCTCCAGCTTCTTTCTAAGGCTCTAATAAATCTATATTCATTGGAATTAAACTGATTAAATGTCAATAAAAATGTAAAAATGCGTGTTCTAAAACTTTTGAACTGTGTGTATTTTAAATTCTTCATATACTTTTTGATTCAAATGATTCAGCTATTTTCACTTTATGTGCTGTATTTTTCTGTTTAATGTATCTGCTATAAATATATTTGATTTTTTTTATTGAAATTGTTAGAAGGAAATGATTCACAACCACAAAAAAACAGTAAAATTTCCAGGCTCCATTAACCTGTTAAAATCCTAAACTCCCTGTGTGAGATTTATGCATAATTAGGAGGGAATTTTCTTTTCTTATATAATCAATCGAAAAAGCCACTGAAAGATCATAAAACTACTGCCTAAAAAAATAAACTGTTAGTTTTCTTCATAAATCCCAGTATTAAACCTCAGCTCCAACACTAAATAAAGTATTTTACATCAATGTTACTGTTCCAGCATCAATATATATCATCAATATCCACATCATCAATACAATAATTAATAGTTTAATATAATATCAGTAGTAGAGACTATTTAGATATTTAATTTAGATCTTACAGAATATATTCTTCATGTTCTGGGATGATCCTCAGTGTGATTTCTAGGAAAAACTCTTGACTTGAACAGAAAAGCTCTGACTTCTAAGGAATCTCTCAACGAACCGTTTTAAATGTGGCTGCTATTACATAAATGAATGGTTTATTATTCACAGTGATGGAGGCTCCACCAGTCAGTTCAGTGCTCAATGGGCTTTTCACTGGGATTTTCACTGCTGTCTATTTCAGGGACTGAGGCAGCAGTTTTATTTTGCAGTTTGCTTTAATAGTGTATTTATTTATGACACCAACTGTGGCCTCAGTGAGTCATTTAAGCTTTTTTTTTTTATTTGCAGCATTGAATTCTTCTTAAAATGTCCATCTCTGGAGCTCTGATGCCCTTATAAGGAAAAGTAGTCAGCAGCTTTGGCTGCTAGCAAATTAATTATTATTATAATTATTATTAATAATCAGGTATTCCATGAAAGCATGTACCATATTTTTGAGGTGGTATCAATGGCAATAACCAGGCAATTATTTATGGGACAATGTTAAAACTAAGGCTAAACTTGCTACCAGATAGTTTAACTCTCATCTTTTAAAAGGTTAACACATGCTATCAGCAATTTTTATATTCTAGGTGGATTAAATATTTAAAGTGGTTTTAATTGTTAAAATATTACCCAAATAAAAAAATAGAGAAAAAGAGATAATAAGAAATAAAAACTAGACTAGAATAGAGCATGAAACGTGTTTGCAGCATGAAGATGATAATGATTTGCTTTAAAAATCATTAAAAGGCCATACAGTAAAAAATTATAGATAAAAATTATAACTCAATCATAAGCAAATGAAAAGAGAAGAGTAATAAACCACCAGAGTTGCTGCTGATTAGCTTATTACAGTAGGTGCATCTACAAGAATTATATTTATCTATATATGAAATGCCAAACAATGCTCAACTGTAAAATTGCTGAATGTAAATCGATATTTTATTAATAAAGCTGTATTCAAAAAAAATTCTCAGACTTGACAAAGCTCCTCCAGAGTCACAGAAAGCTTTGTAGCATATATATATATATATATATATATATATATATATATATATATATATATATATATATATATATATATATATGCTACAAAGCTTTCTGTGACTCTGGAGGAGTTTTAAGTGCAAAATGCAGCGCAGGTTAAAAGAGATTAAATATTTACAGTAATGTTCTGTTAATGGTTTGTAAAAGGCAAGAGTTCTACTCATTATTGGACTAATTATACCAAAAGCAAGATTTAATTCATTTCAATATGGAATAACTGGGTTATCAGTGTTGAAATTGCATTGTTTTTCTTATGTCATTGCTCCTGTTTTGTAAATTGAAGGTTAATGAACAGTGAAAAATGTGTTTCTCCACATTAATAAAAGGAAATAAATTCATAGGTGTTCATATCTATACATGCATATACAGCGTAGATCACTGCAATCATTAGAAATGTCACTAATATAGTGTAATCGTAACTTATATGAACATTTTCCTCATTTATACATAGAGAAACTTTCTATAAAGCAATAGAATTACTGTTAAAAGGTGAATATGGGTGTGATGTGGCATCCATACACACATTTTCTAAAAAAAAATGTTTTTGCAGGTAGTAAGAAATGACCTAAATAATCAGCTGGCACCAATAAAACACACCCACAAATAAAAGCTAGCACTTTATAAAAGTCCCAATAGCATATACAGAATGTATTTGCCTCCATTAGATGACTGCAGCATAACATCACTCATTACTGAGTGTGATAACATGATTTATAGCAAGAACCTTTGCAAGGAAAGAAAAAATATAAGTTGAATTCATGAGCAAAACACACTCATTTTTCCACTGTCATTACCTGGTCAGCAGCTAATGATGGTTCATGGTAGTAAATTGCTGTGTAACTTGCATTACGCAGCCATTTCTATGACCTAAAGAGTAGTTTAACGCTAATCCACTTGTTTTGAATTATATGTACAGTCACTTTAAACACGGTGCACCTCAGCAGCAATGAAGGGAGGTTCAGTCCTTCACCAGCCTTTAATGGGCACTGGTAGCATCTGTCAGTAACCACATGACGTCTTTACTTTTATAATGAATGTTATGTGTCAGCAGCGTTAGAACAACACACTCTACACACCTGACTGGCCTTTATTCCTCTCTGAAATATTATACTGTCACTTCCTTTATTTAAAAAAAACTGATCAAACTGATTATCTGTGCATTGATTATAGAGCCTGACAATAAAACAACTGTTTAACACTACAAGACCCTTATTAACTACTTAACCTTAGGACAGTTTTTACAGTTTTCCTGCTATAAATAATAATAAATGTTGAATATCTCTACAAACACAAAGGTTATTGGACTTAAACCTGGAATTAGAATAAATCTACAACATGTGAGGTGACTACAGAAGAGTCAGAATCTATTTATGTTGATGTTATAGAGAAAATATTGTTAGAATATTGCAAAGAAAATCGAAAATTGTGTTTTATTTCAGATAAAAATACTTTATTTAAAACTTAAAACAAAAACAAACAGAACCAAATTAAGAAAACAAGTTGAAATAAGCAAAATTATCTGTAATGCAATGATTAATAACATAAGAGTTCAAAGGTCAATTATTTGTCCATAAAATCATGAAGAATATATTCTGTAAGATGAATATATATATATAAGATCAATTATCTGCAATGCAGAGTTCAACGATTAATAAGATGAAGAAGAAAATCAATTATTCTCAATTATTTGTCCATAAAATGATATAAATCATTCCAGATCATTCCAGAACATGAAGAATATATTCTGTAAGATGTTTATTATAAAGGAGACAATTAAATAATCACACAAATTAAATATCTAAATAGTCTCTACTACTGATATTATATTAAACTATTGTCTTATTGTATTGATGATGTGGATATTGATGATATATATTGATGCTGTAACAGTAACATTGATGTAAAATACTTTATTTAGTGTTGGAGCTGAGGTTTAATACTGGGATTTATTAATAAACTCAATGATAAACCTGGATCAGGAGGTTTTAGGATTTGAACAGGTTAAAACCATTGCTTTGATCAGATTTCTAGATGTTATTTTCTATCTTTTTGAACATGTTCTATGCATAATTTGGGGAATTCCGCACACAAAATATTTCCCATATTGATATCTTCAAAAGCTCCTCACTTTGGTTTGGTTTTCTCCCTCCTCACAGCATATTTCAATGTCTTAGGAGCCTGGAAATATTGGGAAAAACCATCTGCAAGGCCCACAACGTGTACCGTTACACAGTCATAATGAAGCTAATATAGTCATTATGTACAAAATACACCCTGAGATTAAAAAGACACTCCTTAAAGTATTTAAAGAGCAGATTTTTACTGTCCTCTCTTTGCAAGTGCTTCGTTAGTTGGCCTCCACTGTAGTGCATTGATCTGCATGCCTGTAGGGAGCCTGCTATTTGTTAAGGTCTAGTTCTCCTGGAATGCTCCTTATTGATGGATGTGTTGCTACCTTTAAACCCTCCTGCATTTATGAAAGCAGCTATTTCTGATTTATAGGACCATACCGTAACGTTTGCAGATTTTAGCAACTTCAATCCATTTTCACTTTCAGGCAGTTTGTTTTGGGTTATTTTACATATTCTCCCTCGTGGCGGTGGGTCTTTCTCTTTTTTTATCGATGTTCTAAAAAGATGAAGATAGATTTTTCCAGATTATGTTGCTTTGACAAGTTCGCTGTCATGTTACTCAATCTAAAAAGGTTTCAATATTTTTTTATATTATACAAAATACATGTAGATCTGGAATGTCGATGGAAAAATACAATGAAATTTCGCAAAAATTAACCAAAAAGTGAGTTAACTGTAGCTAAAACATGCAAAAGCGCTGGTATGGTCCTTAAATGAACTCTTGACTATTATGACAGAATGTTTTCTAATTCTTTTTTCCTCTTGTTCTTCTTCTTTTTTCATTTCGACTGTCAACTCCAGGAAGGAGCAGGGAGAGTCGACCACAAGGTTTGTGCCTCTGCTGTTTAACTACATGTTCCGTGTTTTCCATCATGTTGTAGCGCCATAATTCAGAGGTTCACACTCGGTATCAAAACCTGAAAACTGACCAGTCCAAAAAAGAAAATGGTGCCACATTTTATACTCGTCATCTTGTTTACTTATTTTCTGATCACACGGTTCAATGAAGAGGGATCAACTGGAAGAGTATGAGTGTATTTATTGAGGTTAGAAACAGAGAAATACTTTGCTGATTACACCCTGTCAGTGTTGAGCCATCTGCATTAAGCATCAGCGCCGTTATGACATGAGATGGGACCAAATCCCCGGGCGTCTAGACGCTGGTGGTGGAGTAGAGCCAGCATGTCGGTGATGGAAGATGCACATATGGTGAAGTCAGGATTGTGAAAAGAGCGACTTGGACGGCAAAGGAAAGCGGAAGTAAAAGAACGAAAGAAAAACAGAACATGAGAGAAAAGATGTTCCTTGCTAAAAGTTCACCAATGCTTCAGTGTTTTCCCAAAAGCCACAGGCTTATTTTTCAGTTTTCCTGCCATAAATTATAATAAATATATAATATCTCTACAACCACAAAGGTTAAATCTGGTAATAAAATAAATCTTCATGTGAGGCGACTCACAGAATCAATTTAGACATTAGACATTGCAGACATTGTGTTTTAGTACAGATAAAAAACTGTACTGTGACGTACCATGATGTCTATCATGGACCATCACGTACCATGACATACCATGATGTACTATGATCATACCAGGACGTCCATGGCATACTATAACATACCATGATGTCCATCATAGACCATGACATACCATGACATACTATAACATACCATGTCTATCATGGACCATTACGTACCATGACATACCTTGATGTACTATGACGTACCATGATGTAGCATGACGTACTATAACATACCATGATGTCCATCACGGGCCATAACATACCATGACATACCTTGATGTACTATGATGTACCATGACATACCATGACTGTAGTATGATCATACCAGGATACCATGATGTCCATCATGTACCATGACCGTACCAGGTATCATGTAATACCATGATGTACCATGACGTACTATGTAATACCATGACGTACCATGACCGTACCATGATGTACCATGATGTACCATGATGTACCATGACCGTACCATGATGTACCATGATGTACCATGATGTACCATGTAATACCATGACATACCATGACGTACCATGACCATACCATGATGTACCATGATGTACCATGATGTACCATGATGTACCATGATGTACCATGTAATACCATGACATACCATGACGTACCATGATGTACCATGTAATACCATGACGTACCATGATGTACCATGATGTACCATGACGTACCATGATGTACCATGATGTACCATGACGTACCATGATGTACCATGATGTACCATGTAATACCATGACATACCATGATGTACCATGATGTACCATGTAATACCATGACATACCATGATGTACCATGATGTACCATGTAATACCATGACATACCATGATGTACCATGATGTACCATGTAATACCATGACGTACCATGACCATACCATGACGTACCATGACGTACCATGATGTACCATGATGTACCATGATGTACCATGATGTACCATGTAATACCATGATGTACCATGATGTACCATGTAATACCATGACGTACCATGACGTACCATGACGTACCATGATGTACCATGATGTACCATGATGTACTATGTGCATACATACATACTGAGGTTCACATAAAGTCAATCCAGTTATTTTATTTTAGTTATTAGTTATTTTAGTTTTTTATTATTATGTGTACATTAGGCCTGAACGATGCATCCATTTAGATCAAAACCCAGGGTTTTAGGCAGCTGATAACATAATAAATTTAGCTTCTTTAAAAGGCATAGATGGTTGTAATAACTGCCATTGCTCAAGCACTCGATGTAGCCTATGTATAGCATGCTCCTTGTTCATAAATATGACATTTCTAATCGATTCTAAACTTTAATTTTCATTTTTTGACTTATGGCATTTGTTGTTTAATGGTATGAGTCGTCTAGCATTCACATATCCACCGTCTTTACCCGTCCTTACCTTCAGTATATATTATACTCTTATTATAAATTACATTTTGTATGAGCCAGAATTTATATTGCAATGTTTTCAATTGGAAAACATCAGTGCTAGTCTTTTAGCTAATGCATTTTCAGACTCATTTTGGGAGAACAGCATGCAGGCCAGTGAGGGCTAAGTGATGTAATATGTTGTTTTTGCGGTTATGAAACAGCGAAGAGACGATTCTCTGCAAACAGCAACCTGAAGGCGGTCGTACAGTTTCCCCCCCTCAGCCTGGTGTCATTTATGAAACACCAATAAAATAACCGTATTAAGCAGGTTGAAATTTCAGAGGATCAGTCTCGCCTGCACACAGTCAAGAACAAGAATTCATCCCACGCACTCTCAGGCATGTCTTGAGAGCTACAGCTTCCACCTATGTTCTTTTATTTTTTTTAATACATACCCCCGACTCGATATTTACATCTCCTCTCCACTGCAGAGCTGGAGATTAACAGCCACAGGATACAGTCCAACTGGAGCTGCCTTCGCTTTATTTATTAGAGAGATTAGTTAATTCTTCAAAGTACTACATCACAGAAGAATAGTGATAAAACACAGCTGCACTATATGACAAAAAAAAAACTAAAACAAGAGTCTGCATCTTAATACCCTCAGTGAACCCACAAGTGCCTGTCTAAAAGGTTACTGGCCTCACACTGATGACTCAAGCACTTGTTGCCAGCTGAATTCACATAGCCTAGTTAAATGAGGGATATCGACATGAAGTGCGTGAGTCACCAAATTGCAGCCTTTTTCAAATGCTGCTGTAGATGTGCATTTTCCTCCACTAAGCTCAATTGCCTCCATTCTGCCGCTCCTAAATGTCAGTGGTCGACGGAACGAAGTGCCGGTAATTCCACTCTATCACGTTGTACAGTATATACAGTCTAAAGTGTCCTTGCATTTCCATATCATGGGGTTTAACTTCTAATGATTCAGTTTGACCCAATGCAGCGTAGAAGAAGAACTAGGTAGTAAGAAGGACAAGGGACGAGGTAAAATATTCAATGAAGGTAACAAAAAGAGTGCACTTTTTTAATCCAGGAAGCTTTCAGAGGTAAATATTTGCTCTCCTCTGTTTCTGCATCATGTAACACATCACCGTGTGTCTATCTCTCCTTGGTTTTATAGTAAAAATCATAGTAATAAGCAGAAGCTACTGAGGAGGGGTACCACTCGGAGACTTAGGTACACAGCGTTTATGCTCCCGTTACATGACGTTTGTTGTTTTTGTTTGAGAATGCTGCTGACTAATTCCTGGTGCATGGGTATCTGTAGGAGGGGAGAGTGCTGTTCAAACTGCCAGGGGGGGGACGTCCGTCGCCTTTATAATAAAACACTATCTGCCTCTGTTTGATCTTTGCCTGAGCAATGTGCTACTTCTGCCTGATTTTTGTTTTTTACCTGAATCTGCTCTCAGAACTGTCAGGTTTTATTATCGATAGGAGATTCTGTGACATGACTTTTCTAAGCTTTGTCCTGACTGTAGAGAAACCAAAATGATTTACATCATAAACCATCATCAGCATTTTTTTTTTCTTCACACAGCTCCTTGTTTTGCATCTTGTTGTTTTGCATTACAGATGCAAACTTTAAACTATACGGTCTCTTGTAATAGTGATGACTTGTTAGTCAAATACCCATCACACTCTAGCAGTGGTTCTGAGGACTGCCACATCTAAGATATTGCATAATATTAATTACTGACTATTATTTGTGTATTATTTTCACTTTGCATGTAAATTCATTTAATTTCAAATTAGATTTTCCATTTTA
Organism: Lepturacanthus savala; assembly: GCA_030544235.1. Classification (NCBI taxonomy): domain Eukaryota; kingdom Metazoa; phylum Chordata; class Actinopteri; order Scombriformes; family Trichiuridae; genus Lepturacanthus; species Lepturacanthus savala. The sequence goes on along the minus strand of CM060466.1, from coordinate 3,673,134 downwards.
TAAACCGAGGTGGAAATACAGAGAGAAAAAATGGGCGACACGGTGGGGCAGGGGTTAGTGCTGTTGCCTCACAGCAAGAAGGTCACAGGTTCAAGACCTCCTTGGTCCTGGGTCTGGGACCTTTCTGTGTGGAGTTTGCATGTTCTCCCCGTGTCTGCGTGGGTTTTCACCGGGTACTCCGGCTTCCTCCCACAGTCCAAAAACATGCTGAGGTTAATTGGAGACTCTAAATTGCCCGTAGGTGTGAGTGTGTGAGTGAATGGTGTGTGTGCCCCACGATTGGCTGGAGACCATCTGGGGTGTATCCCTGCCTCTCGCCGTAACGCGCTGGGATTGGCTCCAGCAGACCATGTGACCCTGATGAGGAATAAGCAGGTATAGAAGATGACTGACTGACTGACTGACTGACATTTACAAATTAATAAATGAAATGGAAAATCAATTAAATGCCATATATGTGCAAAAGGAAAACATACACAAAAAATAAATGAAATGAAATAAATGGAGAACAGTTTCTTTAATGCATCATTTTGGCCACACTTTCTACAGAAGACATCCCATCAGATGGGGTCTGTGGTCTACTTTTTGTGAATTTAAGGGTCCTTGACATGAAAAAGTTTGATAAACACATCTCTAGTTTCTACCTGTCAACCTGAGAGGAAAATTGGGTCCTTGGTATCCAGACTCATGCAGTGAAGGGTGGTATATCCAGGCTGATTACGTAAAATACCTATAAATCGACAGATTCACAGACATTTTAAAGCCACTTTCCCATAAATCAAGCAAACCCAATAATAAACTGATCCTGCTATCAGGCGTATATGTGATGTTACTCCTCTGTTGTCTCCATTGTTGATCAAAACCCAATAAAAACGCAGCAATGAGCCACAACCATTGCAGTGGTTGACATGTCCCCTCATTACCATGAAACCTACCATCACACTGCCAGAAATACTCACTACATGTGTTTTACTGCTGTTGAAATCCTGTAAACTTCTACTTTTGGGCCAGTGGGATCCAGGAGGATATCACAGCCTGGGACGGCACCCTCCTCCTCTAATACTCCTCATTTATTTGTGCTGTTTGATGCAGAAATTGAAGTAGATTGTAGGAATTACGTTTCATTGAGTTCACTGTGACAAAAAAAGATTGATTGAAGAGGGAACTATACGTTTGTGACCACACACATAAAAAGATTTATGAACAAATGGGTTTGAGGAAAACCACAGACAGGGTAAATGCCTATATTATTATTTTTCGTGCTCTCCAATTTTCTTTGGCATAAAGAATAATAGAATGATATATTGTATATGGCTCCACATGTTGAAACTCACATGCAATGCCTTGATTCATTCAATGAGCCATGCCTGTTGCCTGTGCACTCTCTTTGCATGTGGTCATTATCTTCTGAAGCATGGTCTGAATCTGCCATTTCTCTGCTTTCTCTGCATTTCATCACTATGTTCAATCCCTGCAAGTATCATTCATTCTTTTTCTTCTATAACCTCAACGTTGAGGTGCACAATACACACAGTTTTGAGTCATCTCTTGTAATTACGGCTTTACATTCTGATGCATTAAGTAATGTACAAATGCGAAAGAAAAGCAGTGGTATATAAATGACCTGAGCTTGCATTTTGTGTAAAGCACCTGCTGCAATGCATGCTGGTCTTTTTCCATCTTGTCCAGCAGCTTTTCACCTTCATATGACTCAATTCAGCTCTGATGACTGATGCCTTAATTGAGGTCATTTACTGGTTTTTGCAAAATGTCTTTGATAAATCGTTAAAACTTAACATCGTTAACATACCTTCACCTGTCTGTCATTCCACCTTTTTTTGTTTTTTATCATTCACCTCCCTCCGACTCCCCTGCACCTCTTCTTCATCCCCATTTCACGTCACAGCCAGAAGTTGAGCTTCAAGGAGCGGGTGAGGATGGCGAGCCCCCGAGGTCAGAGCATCAAAAACAGGCAGACGTGCTCCATGAACGACCGGCGCTCCCCGGTGGCCGACGCCGGTACGGAGGGCACCAGCCCCGCTAAGGTGCAGAAGAGCTGGAGCTTCAACGACAGAACCCGCTTCAGACCCTCACTCCGCCTTAAGAGCCAGTCCCGCTCCACCAACGATGGTGAGTGACTCTGGCGCCTCGTTCCGTGATTCGTTGCAGCTGGGAAATTCTCACTGAGTGAGATGAGAAGATACCAATTTCATGTCTGTCCTTTAACCCCTTGACCTCCAGCCCTTTTTTATGTTTAGGACATCCCCATAGTCAGTAGGGTATGTCTCTGGAATAAACACAGAGATGTTGGTCGACACTAAACGACCATTTATTGATCTCAAATAAACATTTTCATCCCAAAACAGCAACAAAAAAACACATTTTTTGTTAGTCGCTTCAAACAAGCGACTTTTTACTGTAGTGTTTTTTGGCTGCTAGTTTACTGAGTTTTTGTCATAAAGCTACACTGATGGTACCGTTGGACTCGTCACAGTCTCAGCTTTCATATGAGATGTCATTTGTTTGTATAACAAGTATCAGAGCGCTAGCCATCAAAATGTGGCGAGTGGGTTGGCTTTATGATTGTAAACCGATTTTCATATTTGTTAATTAATTAGCTTGGTGTTGGAGTTGTGTTTGGTGTGTGTAAATATGACTTATATGTGCTTGTAGTGGAGTTTCTCCTGTTTAATTTGACGTATAGCTTCACTATATTTGTACATGATTAGTGGAGCAATCTCAGGGGGACTCTGGAGTTTAACGGGTTAAATGTGAAGCTACAGCCAGGAGAAGGTTAGCTTAGCTTAGAGCGCTTTGACACCACTAGTTTGATTATAAGATTTTTATCTAATTAGCATGGTGATCCCCATTCACCATGAAGTGACACGTTTGCACATTGCTATTTGCTCTTATCTTCGTGTATTACATCATCTATATTCGCTGTTTCGGGTAAAATATCTCACTGGAGATTCACTGGAATTACTGAAGATGCAGAGTGCGTCGTTTCAGGCAAAGAAGTGTTGTGGAACATCTCTGCTTCTTTTCTTTGCAAAGAGATCAGTTAGCATCCGAATGTTTCAAATGAAGAATAAACAGGATTATACTACCAGGACATTCGTTTAGACAAAGGGTCTGGGTTAAAATAAACATAGAGTTAGTTTAAATTGCAATGAATGAGGTTAAACAGGACGAACATTGTTCCAAAGACCCACAAGGTAGTCATGAAAATAATTAGTATCCCCTCGTTTGACCAAGACCACCTTTTTTGGAAGTCTTGGTCCACTTGTTTAGTGTACCCCGAGTGTGACCGGTGCTTTCATGCTAACTAAACTGAGTTAGTTTGAATGGTGCTAATGGCTCCATAGCAATGGCACCAATGATAAAAAAGTGTCAAAAAACAACAATTTGGGTTTTCTATAAGGTCCCATACAATCTAGCATACACGTTTTAGAAGGCATATGTGTAGCTTTTTAGCTAGTTTACGACCATGGTAACAGCATCAATTTCCCATCTAACCATCACCAAAAACAACATCGCTATGTTTCACAAACTGTAGCATTAATCCTTTAAGTCTGGACATGTGATGAGTGAATCCACCAGTTTCACTACATGAGACTGAGACTAATTGAGACATTATTGGCCGACTTTCCCAACCCACCAGAACTGGTTTTACCCACTAATTCAAGCGGCCGAGTGAAGGAATGCTAATGGCCGTTAGCCCTCCTGGTTGAAACAGCCACATGGTGTTTGTGGGTGAACCCGGTCCAATCAGTAACCGAGTGAGCCAAAACCAAACTGGTTGGCTGGTTAGCCGCGATCCGTCACTGTCGCTGACATGTTGGCTAAGTGAGATATCAGGGGATGGGAAGCCTCTCCTTTCACAATTGGTCGTTAATATTAAATAAGTTATTTTCTTAAAACTCTCTCGGTTTAAGATAGAAAACATAAATCAGCACATACACTTTCAACAGGTCCATTTCAGTCCCTTTCTAGGTTAAAGCCCACCTGAAATGTTGAGAATATCTAACTTCCAGGATATAAGCTACAGTTGGTAGAAACTAGAGCTGCAATTAATTATCAATTAATTGATCAGTTGCCAACTAATTTTATAATCGATTTGAGTCATTTTTAAGAAGAAAATGTCCAAATTCTCTGGTTCCAGCTTCTCTTCTCTGATTATTTCCTGGTTTCTTTATTCTTCTATAATAATAAACTGATGATCTTTGGGTTGAATTTTAGGTTGAATCTTCAGTTTTGGGAAACTGATCGTGAAGATGTGTACTGATTAGTGGATTAATTGATTGGTTGGCAATGATTTTGAAAGTTGATTAGCCATTTTTAAGAGGAAAATGATCAAATTCTCTAGTTCCAGCTTCTCAAATCAGATTATTTTTATGTTTTCTTTACTATTCTATAATAGTAAACTGATGATGTTTAGGTTTAGGTTTTACATTTTCACTTGATCTACGTTTTATGAACCAAACAATAGATTGTAAATTATTTATTTTAAGCACAATTGTCATTTTATCTCTATTTTTTGACTTTTTCCTCTTAAGTTTGACTTTAAATTGGAAAATATGAGATGAGAAATTGACATTTTACACCATTTTAACAACTAATCGATTGTTTCAATAATCAGTAGATTATTTGAAATGAATGTTTGAATGTTTGAAATATGATGGAATGATTGAAAAGTAGACGTAATGATACTACTGTTTGAAACTGCTCTGAGAAACATGTCACAGAGAAAATGTGATTGAATGTTGACATAAAACTACAAAGAAACTGGTTTTATTCCATAATTGTTTGTCAAATATAGTTAAATAAGCGAACTATTTGATCTAAAACGATTATTTCAAGTGGACGTTAACAATAGTCTGGGTGTATTTATTTCTCACATACACTTCAGCACATGCAGATCCTATATGCTGTGCACTATTACAATAAATGATGCAAATCCAAGGCCATTTGCAGAGTTTGGTTGAACAGAACAAAGTGATCTGAGCCTCTACAGTCCATTTCTTCTATTGTAGTCTGTCCTCTTACTTCCTCGGGGCGTTGTAATTTAAGAGGCCAATAACCAGAGCTGCATCTTCACAACTCGGCTTTACTGTGCATCTGCAGGCTCCACCAGAGACCTGCTTATTTTACTGCGAAGCCCCTTTCACATATTGTTCTCAGTAAATTACTGATTTCCAAGCACCAGAAGTAGTTTTCGCTATTCACAAGTCCAGAAGATTCCGAACAATGATTATAATTTATTTCTTGAGGAAATAGAATAATAATAAATACTTTAGAAAATCTCATTTCAAAAGTCGCACTCTTATATCTGGCTTATTAAATTAAGGGTACATTTTCAGAACACAACCACTATTACATGAATGTTAGGATACTATGGTGGTTGGCCTCTCTACAAGGGTCTGATGGCATATTTTAAGACAAATGCATCATCCTGGTTTCACTCTGTGAAATAATAATAATAATTAAGAGTTTCTATCTATGGCTGCAGGATATGGACAAATTCTCGTATCAGAATTGAAGCTAAATATCTCTATGATTTAGTCTCCTGGTCGGGTGGTGATAGATCGGTTGTCCGAGTGGTTCATGCCAGACCAGACGCTGCTGTTGAAGCCGTGTTGACAGAAAAGAAACAGACTACTTTAACCGAGGCATCAAAGTCACTGTTGTCTTCTGGCTGCATTTTTTTTTTAAGGGCACAAGGCCAAATTGGGAGAAATGAGAGCAATGGCCCTCCTGAAAACAGCAGTGATTAGCAGACAAGGGGCTGTTGATGCATCTGTCTGCAGCAGAACTTCTTCCATACCATGTCAGGATGCTGTAGAATGTTTTCTATGGAGCAGCAGTAGAATAATGTCGGTGCTGCTGAGAGAGGTTGACCTTTATCATCGTGCAGAGAAAGTATAGCTGCTGTTGTGCTTTCTGAACTATTGCAGGGTGTTTGCTGTCCATGACAGCATGGTCTTCTGAGATGTGTGTTCCCAGGAATTTGAAGTAGGGGCTGCACCGATTACTATATTTTAAGAATTGAAGGAAAGGAAAGGAGGGCGACGCTGATAAACCACCAGTTTAGTGAAAGCCAAGCAGGAACAAACACAACATCCCAACCTGAGATGATGTACAGTTACTATGACAACCACTGGTGCCAAGCACAAGTCAGAACTCCAGTTAAGTTCAGTTAGAATTGTTCCGGACACTCGACTGTTTATGCTGCATGCACATTATTTCAAAAAGAATTATCACAGACTTATAATCGATTACCACAGCAATGATCAAAGCTTTGATTTTTTCTTTGATCAGCCTTAATTTGAGCCTATTATTTATCCCATTTAGCCCAGAGTTGTTGTCTTTTCTTTGCATAAAATTGCATTTTGAGCGGCCATTATAACTGCTGTTTCTATTTATCCTATGTACAAAATTCTTTTTTGGATTATTCTAGAGAGTCGAATGGTTAAATAGATTCATACATGTCAGGGTTGAAAATCATAATAATGTAAATAAATAGCCTTTTTTCTGGGAGATGTTATGCTGTATGTGATTTTAAGCCTAAAATGACATGTTAGACTTAGACTCTCACAGGCTTACATGGGTTAATATGATAGTGGTCGCTTGTAATACTGAATCAATAGAGAATTCTGGTTTGACTCTGTTTTCCAGAGCTTTTAGAAACATTTTAGGCTCTTTCAGAATTGTTTTAGCTTTCTTATCAACCACAGTTAAACATATCTGGGGAAAAAGCACACTATTTACCCAGCACCGCACAGAAAACAGACAAAATTATTAATGTTACTCCCTGTTTGTTGGGTGTGTAAATAGGAAACCGTTTGCAACAACTAAAATCTGAAAAGTCGTCTTTTGTGTCGTCTTTTCCCAAGCTGCAGACTCCAACGTGGCAGGAGAGGATGGTTTTGATGAGAAAGGCTGTCACTGTGAGATCTCTGTGGAGGACTTGCTGCCCTCCGTCAAGACCGTCATTAGAGCTGTCAGGTGAGACAAAACCACCAGGATTCTTTTCATCCATCAGTCCAAGTAGCACTCGATTCATCTCCTGCCAAGGTTGCATGCAAACAAACCCTGATTGCATCCAAATGCCTTCCAGCAGTTAAGAAAATGACTGTGACTGAGAGATTCTTTGTTTTTGTACAATTATTTTTAAATATTTTTTTGGTTCCTGTGCTTGGAGAGAGGATTTGTAGAGAGAAACATTGCAGAGACCTGCACATGTCACAGTTTATTTATTGTATGTGTTGGTTAATCAGGTATAATACATACACCGTTTTTATATTAATATAAGTGAGCCAAATTTAGCAAGAGAGCTATTTTACATCTGTAGTCCTGTGGCAGCTTATTACACAATGTCCAATACAATACACAACAGGAAAGGAAATACACCACAATTCAATAAAAGGACATCAGTTATTCATGAAGGATCCTTGTTGTTAATATCACCCACACAGGCTGGAGCTTCTCTACATACTCTGGACTTTAGAATTCACCTCTAACTAAATGAACAATGAGAACATATGACTATTGAGTTATTTATCTGATTGATAAAGCAAGAAATTCCACTAATTAACCCTGATATGAAGTGAAAACCATTTCAGGTGACAACCTCTTGAAGCTCATCAAGAGAATGTGAAGAGTGTGTAAAGCAGTAATCAGAGCAAAGGGTGAAGAAACTACAATATAAAACATGTTTTCAGTTATTTCACCTTTTTTTGTTAAGTATTTAACACCATAAACATGTTCATTCATAGTTTTGATGCCTTCAGTGAGAATCTACAATGGAAATGTCCAAACTTTTGGCCTAGGACATATAAAATGAGAGATAATATGTTTTTATCTTCTTTTTTCCAGTGTGTTTCAGGCAGGAATATGTTTATATGGGTTACCACATGAAATGACTATTGATTGGCAGCATGTTTTATCAAAGAAACACTCACTGTGTCGCCGCAGTTAGTGCCGACAGCACTGATGGCAGCAGTGCTGGACTAGAAATACCAGTGAAAGCACTTTTTGAATTGTATTTTAAAAAGTCTGTGATGAAAAAAGAGACGTTTTTATTAACTTTTTATTTAATAAAGTAGATTCCGTCATATCTTTTTCCATCTCAACAAAAAATGCATGTTGATTTCGTCACAGACGGTTGGTTAAGGCTGTTGATTTTGTCTCATTTTCGTGAAAAAAACAAAAAAATTGTTGACAAATATATTTCATCTAGTCTCGTCTGATGAAATTAACACTGCTACGAGACACTGATCGGGATAAAGAAATGGTCAACTCACTTTGGAAACTCTGCTGCTGCCGACTCTGCTGCATGGACGGATGAGGTTTTCCAATATAAACATCAGAGTAAACAACTCAAACCTCAGCGAAAATGTGGAAAAGATAAACACCAGCTATGATCCCGACCACATAGACAAGAAAGACCGTCTCTGCATCCATCCCAGCATCAGACGAAGCACCGGGGGAAACGTTGAGGGATTAAACACCGGCTGTGTTCAAGGCCACATGGATCTTCTCTGCCAAGCTGCTCGCCAACGTACAGGCGTTGGATAATAAACTGGATGACCTCTGCATCATTTTCCAACGGGATATCGGGAACTGTGATTAGATTTCTATTTATTTCGAGCGAACAAGCCAAAATAAAATTTAAAAAATGAACAGTTAAGGTAAAACATAAACTAGAGGGGAAAGAAATATATGAGAGATCTAAATATATACAATAAAGTATAAATTATTAACACTATAATGAACTAACCCTACTATAAATATGAATATATTGAGATCTATAGACTGTGTGGTTTGTTTCTCTGAAACTTGGCTAAATCCTGGAAGAACAGACAGTGGCATTGAACCAGAAGACTCTTTTTTTACTGTTTATCGATCTGAGGAGGAAAAAGGCGGAGGAGTGTGTTTTATGGTGAATAAGGGCTGTAGTGACAGTAGGAATATTAAATTGCTCACCTGATCTAGAGTTATTGACAATCAAAATGCGGACCCCATTTCTTCCAAGAGAATTTATTATCAAAGCGTTCTACATCCAACACAGCGAGGCTGCATTGTCAGCTCTTTGCAAAGAATGCATGAATGGACTCGTGATGTTGATGCTGCACATGTTGCTGGAAATAAGCTAATCTTAACAAGGTGATGCCTAACTTCCTTCATGTCAACATGTTAACTGTACCACAAGGGGAATTAATATTCTGGATCACTGATACAAACCATTCAGAACCATTCAGTGGAATCACTGGCCCCATTTGGGGAAAAATGGCCATGTGGCCATCTTGCTGAGGTCTAAGTATGATGCATAGCCCCCATGACGCCTGAGGTCAGGAAATGTTCAGACCAATCAGAGTACATGACCCAGTGTGGAGCATATTCCAGTGGCAACCTCATAAATGACATCAATGGATTCACTGAGTCTGTTGTGGACAGCATTTGTCAAATGAACGGACCCAAAACTAGAGTTAAACCATTCCGCAACAGGAAATCGTGGATAATCAGAACCATCCGGGACATGATGAACACACACTGCAGTCAACAGATCAGGGCTGCAGTCAGGAAACATTGAAAGTTATACAGCAGCATCTTTATGGGACTCTGGGAAGGAAGTGGAACTACAATTCCAGGAGGCCGATCTAGGAAGCATGTGCCAAGGACTAAGAATTATGACAAGGCCAACGCTTCTTTGTCAGGTGCTGATGCACACATTAAGAATTAGAAGTTCTGTGTTAGGGGAACTCTGCACAAATCTTGCTTTCTCTTTACAGTAAACAATGGCAACTGGGATGGAGGGCATGTGTTTGGATCTCATTGTTATCAAAGAGCACATGCTTTTATTGCAAATGCAGGCGACAGAGAAGCCATTGCTGAGGTGGGATGTACGACTGCTTAACCAGTCGGGGCTGAGTGGACCAATCACAGCCCTTGTGATTCATGTCACTGCAACGCATAGTTAGGATTCTTTGGAGGCGTAGAGGTCTGCATTGAAGGTGTAGCTAAGTATGCATAAGTATAAACTAGGCTTTTCCATAGGAGTGGTACAGTTCCATGGTAGTGGAACACTAAAATGAGTACTGTTCCATCCCGTACCGCATAGTGGAAACGGGGCATTTGTGACCATCAGCAGCCAGCAAGCTGGGTAAGAGCAACTTTACACCCATCATCATTTCTGAGCATGACATCAGAAGTCCTTTTAAGCTTGTGAACATCAAGAAAGCAGAGTTGCAGCAATCTCCAGTTCTCGTTGGGACACAGCAGAGTCCGGTTGCTGAGCTGCAGTTGCAGACCTGCTCCATGACCCATGTTGGCAGTCTGGAAGATGTGTTGTGACTGCTAATTTCTCTCATGTTTTCCCAGCATGCCTTTAGGCTCCGCCTCCATAATCTGCCACTTTACCTTCTATATTCCATGTCTGCCGCACCTTTGTTAATCCGGTCTGGTCCGGTGTCAGAGACAAGAGGATATTTACTACATACAAATATAATAGTACAGAAAGAGCCTTTAATAAATATATACCATAACTATTTAAACTTCCTAAGACATACTCCCTTTTTCAGTTTTATTTTCAAAACATGGTGTGCCCAAGTTGTAAGTAGCTCAGTTGCCACATGTCATTCAAAAGCTGTATTTGAATGGTCTTGTCATAGGAAATTTCCATTGGGTCTCACTACTGTCCATCAAGCCGAAGGTGGTCAAACATTTGTAGTTGTTCTCATTGGCTTTCAAACTGGCTAATTCCTGACCCTATGCTTTGTTTGGCTGGTGCATGGTGTCAGTCAATGTGAAACCAACGACTGAAGTGAAGTATTGCCGTGAATGACCCCCACCATTCCCTGTAACTCTCACGGTACAGTGTGTGTTAAGAGGTTAAAATTGCAGCTTCACGCCAAAGCAGAAAGTCTCCAGAGGTCAACCTCTAATGTAGACAACACACATCACTGCAAGTGAATTAGATAAAACACTGAACATATACACACACATCACTGCTCCTACATGCACAGCAACCTTTTCATATTTCACGTCACACCAACGAAACATACCATCCAAATGCACATCAATCAATAAGGTAACTTCAGGCAGGTCAGAACCATTTCTACCAACAGGGGGAGGCAGAGGTCCCCTTATCCACCACCATTCCATTTTAATAATATTCTAGCAGGGTATCAAACTACTAAAATCCATCTAAAATAAATCAGACAGACCAAAAAAAGAAAACATACATCATCGTCATCCTCTGGGGCACGAACATGGAGTCACCCCCAGAACCAGGAAGTACCCACGGAGTCGCCTCACCCATCTCCCAGGAAACCAAGGCAGAGACGACTGGCAACTTTCTTGAGATAACATGAGGTAATGTGTGGAGCCAGGATGCTCACAGCGCCGTGAAGCACAGGCAAAGGCACTTATTAGTCCCCAGTCCCTCTGGCTACCTAACAGGAGGCATCCAGCCTCAATCCTAGCAACAGGAAACGCCTCCTCCGCTCGAGTGTCCTCTCAACGTTAAAAGTTGCAAACCCCGCAGAAGTGCCTTTGCCACGGATAAAACGGTTTAATCACCACTTCAATCAACGTTGTATAAACTCATCCTCAACACCTACTGACACAGGTGGGAGTCATCACTCATCGGTTCTGCAGGGAGATCGAAACCCTCCCCCACATTTTCCTCAGAGACTCATCGTTTAGTAACCCTGATAAATCATAGTCTCCTGACCACAATCTGAGGGGCTGTCCACACCAACGCGGGTATTTTTGAAACCGTGTGTTTCTCTGCACGGTTTCGGCCTTTCATCCACATGTAACCACAGTTGTGGGCTCCTGAAACCAGAGTTCTTTGTAACCGGAGTCCAGGGTGAACTTTTTTTTTCAAAAATTCCTGTTTCAGCAGTCATGTCTGGATGGGAAAACCTCAATTCATTGACTCAGTGTATCTGAACTTAAACTACGCGGATGTTTGCCAAAGTATATTGAAGTTGAATTGTGAGAACTGAACATGAGGATATAAAAAGGCTTCAAATTTCATTACATTCCAGTTCCAAACTAATGAATTCAATTTAAAATCAAGCAATATATGATTCAGTTTTTAAATGCAATGATTAAAAACAAAATTTTGTGACGATCGGCTGTATTTTCCTCACTACTCTACCACAAAAAAAGACTTTTCTTCCTGCTTTAGTCTTATCTAGCATCATGGCCGTATAGTTTTTAAATGTAAGTTATTTAATGTTATGAGCAGCATAAAACAAATCCATCTATGTTGATTAGTTTAGGGTGAAGGCAATTCAAATTAAAAAAAGTAATTACTCTACTGTCACAATAGACAAGTCAATTAGATGAAAAAAGCTACAACTCACAAATATATATATATATATATATATATATATATATATATATATATATATATATATATTTGTGAGTTGTAGCTTTTTTCATCTAATTGACTTGTCTATTAGATATATATATATATATATAATTTCTCTAATGGTATATATATATATATATATATATATATATATATATATATATATATATATATATATATATATATATATATATATATATATATATACCATTAGATAAATTAATGCCATTGCTATATGATTAATATATTAAGTATTAATGTGAAAATTACTTCAAATTCTCATGGATAAACCAAAACTGCAATGATATTCTGATCCTTTAGAGCAGAGGTTTCAAAGTGTGCAGTGAGGCTCAGTTAATAGAAATAAAATATTACAATAATGACAAAAAAAGTGAAGTATTATATTATTTACTATGTTGGTTATCACAAATGATTTGGTTGATGAGATAACTCAGAGATACAGTAGTTTTGGGGAATTTTATTGTTTTTTTTGGCCTTTTCCAGACTGATAAATGCCTCAGAAATGATCTTATGTCATAGTTAGTAGAGTTATATCTTATTGATAATATAAATATATATGATGAATAATGCTGAATGAGGGCTCTGGAGGCTCCTTCCATGCATCTCAAATCTAAGAGGCTACTTTTAGCCTTAGAACAGGCCACAGCTTGAGTGGCCAGTGATAAATATGGCTTCACACAAAGATCTGTAATGTAGTTTTTTTTGCCAGACCCTTCTCTCTCTCCACTTAAGGACTCAGACTCTGCTCACGTATTCAGCCAAAATCTTTTGAATTTGGCCTCGAGGTTCCACAGGTGCATAAACTCAGAGAGCTGATTTTCTTTTTGCTTTTTTTTTTTTTCAGAGGGATAGTTTTACACTCACACAGGCTTAAATAAACAGCCACAACCTCACTGGATGTTTTTACACGGTCCGGTGAAGTGATTGTTCAGGTGTCAGGTCGTTTTTGAAATCAGATGTTGGCATGAGCACTTTTAACAGCAAAAAAAAAAAATTAAAAAAGCTTTTGATTTGTTTTCATTAGCTACGGTCTGACGAATGGCTGCAGGTCATTCGTGCTGTAGTGTGTTAGCGCTCCCCCTGGTGGCTGACGATAGAAAATCCCCCTCCTGTTCACCCAGGATCATGAAGTTCCATGTGGCCAAGAAGAAGTTCAAGGAGACGCTGCGTCCGTACGACGTCAAGGACGTGATCGAACAGTACTCGGCCGGGCACTTGGACATGTTGTGTCGCATCAAGAGTCTGCAGACCAGGTAGGAAACGACCCAGTGATTAAATAGGACGATAACAGGTAAAATGGGCCATTTACGGTTTGGAAATTAGAGCCAATGACTACAAAGGATTTCAACCTCTTGAGGTGATTATGATGATAAATCTACAAAAAAATGATGGCATCCATCAGAAATAATGCTGTTCGTTTCATATATTAATTGGAAAAGTGATGTTTATCTTGGTGGTCAAATCCACCTTAACCCTTTAAGCTAAAATGGGCCACATGGTTTCAGCTAAAATGGGCCACAAGCACACACATGTATGATGTTTGGTTCAACTAAAACATGGACAGTATGTTGATTGTCATGTGAAATTAGTTAAACTCCAAGTATTCACTACTTTTGCTGTGTTTGGGTAACTTAGCTTGTTACATATTTCTGTAGTGATAGCTTAGCTTGTATACAAAGATTTGCTAGCATGTGTGTATACAACACATAACTGATCTCTTATTGTTTTAATAGCAATTTGACTTTGTGTAATGCATTTTTAAGTTATGTGGTTCTAAGCAATTGTGTTTTAAAACTCAAATTTCCTTTTGTCAAATGACTAGCTCCTGTAAATTGGTGTTATTTTCCCATTTTCCCTCCTTTTTTTAAATTTTCTCTTTATTTTGTTGATGCTTATATTTGTTTGTTAAACTGAACTAAAAACTTTCCCATTTTACCTGATGAGATGGCCCATTTTACCTGAAAACTACTCATGCAAAAACAAAATTAGCACTGCGGATGTTTCATAATTCCATTACAAAATGGTCAGAAACAGTCATTATTAATCATAAATATGCATCGAAAAGGCATATTTGGTATTATGTTATTGTCTCAAGTGATTTATCAAAAAGTGGCCCCATTTACATGATGTCACCCTACATACTGCAGGATAACAGCATTTTCTGTGTGTTAGGGATATTGTAAGAAGCTCAGTGGGTTTAATACATTTTTGGGATAATAAATATCAAACTAATGAAAACGCCTTCACATTCATTATTAGTAATATCAAAGAGAACATTTAGTTATTTTATTAAATCTCAGACCAAATAGGAAAAGCATTCATGTAAATGGGTCAGTGACACATAATTTTTAAAACAGTTTTAAGAAGCATTGAGTGATAAAGTTTTACATATATCATCCAACTAGAATATAAAACTTGTTTTTTAGTTTTTAAAACCTTTTTAATGGAGTTAGGGTTACACCACATCTCATTTTTGTCACTGACCTTTATACACTCTTAGTGGATTTAATACATTTTTGGGATAATAAATATCAAACTAATGAAAATGGTGTTTCTTCTCATTCATTATTAGAAATATCAAAGGGAACTTTTACTTATTTCAGTCAAATTCAGACCAAATAGTAAAGAAATTGTGTAAATAATATCCCTAACTTATTGTGAGTAGGTATTATTGTTCCTATTCCTGTTGATTTAACCACGCTGTAACTGTGTGTAGCATCTTTGTGCTAATGTGTATGTGCATATTGTATAAATGCATGGGTATATACATGTGCGTGGTCTTTGTATGTATGTGTGTGAACATGTGTGTGTTCCCTTTGCTTCCCTCACAGACTGGACATGATAGTCGGCCCCCAGCCTCTGAGCAGCCGAGCCAAGACCTTTTCCTCCCCCTCCCTGCCTGTTTATTACAGCCAGGGCAGAAAGAACTCCACCCAGGGGTCAGAATGCCCTCCCGTCCCTCCCCTGCCTCTCTTACATGTCAGATGATGGGTTCAGATTCACTCAGTTCAGGAGGCGATTGTGTTTTCATCCTAAAAAGAAAATATGAAAACTGAAAATCGCTCTTTGGATTGATCGTGAGATGATCCCACCTGCCTGTGCTGCTCTTTACTCACAACCTAACGTCCTGTATATGAAATAAACTACTAATTTTGCCCATTTAAGCCAAAGGTTCAAAGGTCCGTGAAAGGTCACACTTTTATTTACCACTATGAGTTATAAAATTAATAGAAAATATGGTCAATACATTGATAAGGTTAGAAATAAAGTTTTTTTTTTCCTTCAAACTTTGCTTTGGACAAAGAAAAGTCAATTTTCTATCTTCTCTAAGCAGCTAAACTGTTTCCAGCTGTGCTAACATGTTAGCATCAAGGGTTTTCTAATCATCCATTAACCTTCTGATCAATGATCAAACACATTGATCCATTAGAACACTGGAGTGATAGTTGCTGGAAATGGGCCTCTATACACCTATGTAGATATTGATGCAGCAAAAAACAGACATTTGCAGCTAGAATAGTCATTTACCACATTAGCAATGTATAAAAAATCAAAGAAAAATTAAAAAATAAGGAAATTTCTAAGTAATCCCAAACTTTTGAATGGAGAAAATATCATTTAATGACTGGCAAGTAATAGTTGCACAAATTTGCCCATAAACAATTGCCCATTTATCCCAGATACAAAGTTCTTTTTGGGGATTATTCTCCAGGCTTGTATGATTAAATAGATATATACATGTCAGAGTTGAAAATCATAATTATTTAAATAAAATTACCTTTTTCTTGGTGGGTTTTTCTTCACCTTGTTCTTGGGAGGAAGGAGCAGGAAGTTGATGTCATGTGACAGGAAGCAGCTTCGTCTAAGTTGTTTTCTATGATGTCATTGAGAAAAAAACTGTATAAACATTTAGATTTTTTAGATTTTTTATTTTGAGTAGAAAGGAGTCACAGACTTTGGCAGCTATAGTTGCTGTTGGGCTTAAATGGGTTTAAATGAGATTAATAAACACTAACGATATTCAACAATATAGTGACTTTCTTATAGTGACGTATAGTGGTTCTTTACTGTCAGAGGCGTCGTTTTGGTACAAGCAAGGTACGGCCCTATTTGGAGATTTTCCTCTTAAAAGTGACTCAAATTGATTATCAAAATAGTTGGTGATTAATCTGATAGTTTAGATAAATCGATTACTTGAATAATGGATGTGCAGATCAAGAGTCCACAACCCAAAGTTTATCAGTTTACTGTTATAGAAGATAAAAGAAACCAGAAAATAATCAGAGAATAGAAGTTGGAACCAGAGAATTTGGACATTTTCCTCTTAAAAATGACCAATGAGTTCATTGCACATTAAAATCTGCAACCTCGCCACCAGTAACTACTACTACTAGTATTAAAAATATGTAGAAAAGATAAAAACATGCCATTAATTTGCAATCTGGGAGTACCCAGATCTGTGTGCTAATATTATGCAATGATAGTGTGATTATTGATAGTCTATAGCTTCTTGATTTTGCTCTCAAATTTCTGCATTTAAATTTAAAATCCTCACATTTTTCTAACCCCAGTAGAAGGGTGTGTTCCTTTGCCATGTCTTGCTTTAAACTGAAATGACGCCACTGTTTGTGCTGTTTCTCTCTGCTGCAGTTGGTGATTTGTAGATTAATTCTAGTGAATGCTGTGTGGACACACACACACACACACACACAGCTGACGTACCTTTTCATAGCTGTTGTAATACTGACCCCTGCTGTTGTTGATTAACTCAAACAGCTGCTAGTGCTGCATGTTACTGACTCGGTGCATCACTGTTTAATGTTCATTTAAAAACAGACTTTATTACTTTATTAACCAGATTCTAATGACCCTCACTGGACTTTTGCTATAAATAAGAGTAAGAGTATAAATAAGAATAAGATAGAGGTATATGTATAATATACAGCTCTGGAAAAAATAAGAGACCACTGTCATTGACCATTTATCATTTTCTATAAATCTATAAATCTGCTCTAAATGAGGGTTTTTTTTTTAATTTGGGGTAATGTCAGTAGTTTAAAGACTCAAACAAAAATGTTCCTTTTGCTCAAACACACAGAAATCTGATAATTTTGCAGTGGTCTCTTATTTTTTTCCCAGAGCTGTGTGTAGATATTATCATTTTGATCAAATTTGATCAATGTTGATTAATCTGCCTTATGTTAAGTTTTTTCAATTCCAACTTACACTACCTTTAAATCCAGTGAGGATGTGTAACTTCTCATTTAAAGTTTCTGTTTTTCTCTGTTGCTTGTACTAAAAAGGAAAATCTATTACAGTTTTAACCTTCCTTCTTTTCTCTGGGCTGGCTCATTGTCTCATGGATTTCTACTCGCTCTACTTTATAATTCCTTTGATTACTATTGTTTTTTTACCATCTTACTGTGTGTTTGTGTATTTCAGGGTGGACCAAATCCTCGGGAAAGGTCAGATTCCTCTGGACAAGAAGATTCGTGAGAAGTTGCTGTCAGACGGAGATTTATTAGAGGACATGAGCATGCTGGGTCGTGTGTGTAAAGTGGAGCGTCAGGTCTGTCTTTTGCTTCTCTAATTATTTTTGCATCAAACCATGTGTAATAATGTGATTTGCATTAACCCGAGTCAGGTGACTGGAAGGCATCGCCTCTGCATAAACACAGATCAATCCCTGTCTTATTGGAGTAGCGAGGCCTTTAAACTGATGGTCATAATAGAGGCAAATAAGACGGTTAATTGCACCGGAGAGTCTGCAGAAGGTATATTGAAGTAATAAATCACCATATTACCCTGCAGAACGCTGCACTAATGCACGCTTTGTAATCTTTAAATTTGATTTGGCTCGAGAAAAGAGCAGTAATCCACCTATCGTGTGATCGGCTGTTCAATTCCCGGCTCCTCTGGTCTACATGCTGATGTTTGCTTGGCTGCATCGTTGGTGTGTGAACGAGTGTGAATGATTAGATTAGGTCCTGATGAGCGGATGGCACCTTGTATGGCAGCCACCGGCATCGGTGTGTGAGTGGGGGAATGAACATTTACTGCAGTGTAAAGTGCTTTGAGTCACAGACCAGAAAAGCTCTGTACAAATGCACACAAGTGGGTGAAAAAGGAATAATTTGGTTTTGCTTCTTTACACTTTGTTAGAGTGACAGCAGCCTCATGTCTGGGTGTTAGAGTGCAAGTAAATTGGTCCAGCAATGGTGTCAAAATTCAGCAGAAATGCAATATGAACTTCCCGTTCACTCAAACTGGAGCAGAAACAGTGAGGTCTTTGGTGCCTTCCAGTGGTGATAACGTGCAGGACACTGGTAGACTGAAGCCTGAAAGCATCATAAAGAACTGCACAATTTGGTTTTGTGTCATTTTGGAACTTTTGTTCCAAAATGTTAGCATTCTTACCAGAGGGACCAGGCTTTCACACAAACCAAACGAACCAAACTAAGCGCCTTTGCTTCAAATGGACCATTTGGTGTGCACCAACTGCTGTTGGTATGAAACCACCCTTAGAAAATCCTTCTTCCGTTGCTAATCACTCCCTCGTCCCTTTGTTCTCTCCTCACAGGTCCAATCAATCGAGTCGAAGCTTGACTCCCTGCTCGACATCTATCGTCAGGTCTTGCGTAAAGGCTCGTCCTCAGCCGTCACCCTGGCCTCCCTGCCGCTGTTCGAACTGGAGCAGACCTCTGACTACCACTCCTCCTCGGTTTTCAGCAAGGACCTGTCCTGCTCCTCCCAGGTTGGTGGCAGTGGCGGTGGTAGTGGAGCAGCTCCCCCTGGTGGTTGCGTCACTCGCTCTTCCACCAACTCCCACCTGTCGCAGGGAGGACTCCACCTCATCCTGGCGCCGCACAACGAGCTCAACCTCAACCTCAACGCCTCCTCTTCCACGCCTCCCTCTGGACTCGCGTCCTCCTCCTTCAGCCCGTCGCCTCTGCCTCACCACCACCACCATCCCCACCACCACCACCATCACCATCATCCCCATCATCCGCGTCCCCATCATGCACCGGCTCAAGCCACCACGCCCGAAAGCGGCAACGATGAAGCTGCAGAGAGCTCAACACCTCCCATCCTCACGCCAAATAGCATCAGCAGCGGCGGCGGCGGAGGATCAGGAGACGGAGGGTTTCCTCTTCTGGCGAGGCTTCCCCCGCCACCCCCTCCCAGTCGAAGAGGGGACGTTAGCAGCTTGGTGCGGGCCACCTCCACGGAAGCGTCTCCGGACATCGAGGACTTCTGTGGAGGTCTAGGGCCACAGATGGAGGACAGTGGCACCAGGGAGGACCTGGGCCTTGGCTTGGGGCTGGGCAGACTGAGCACCAAGGACGAGGGCTCCTGGAGGAGGCACATGAGTCTGGAGCTGGAGCCCTTGGTGCCACCGGCCCCGGGCTGCTGCTCAGGCCCCCCCAGCCACAGCCAGGCAGACCGAGGCTTGGGCAAATCTGTGTCTGTGCAGGACCTGATGCAGGCAGCTCCGGGGATGATCCAGGACAACCTCTCGTCTCCAAGCCCCAGCACATGCAGTGACTCGCCCATCGGCTTCCACAGCGGTAGCCAAGACCCCGGGGGCGGCGGTAGACTAGGGAGAGGTGGCGGATGGGGGGAGGAGGACCTCTTTATCAGTGACAGGGACATAGAGACGCAGGGATTTGACTTCCTGGCACAGGGGAATATCGAGGCTCACGCCTACTCCTCTGAGCTCCTGAGACCAGGGGGCAGAGCTGGGGCAGGATCCCAGGGCTCGAACCTCGGCCTGGCCACCGGTCGTGCATCCTCCCCCTCCGCCGGCAGCACCGAATTGCTGAACATGCCGCACGTACGGCTAAAATAACCCGATAGGTAGTTCAGAAAAATCAAACCTCAAGACGGTTTTTATCCTTTTTTTTGGAGTGGGAGGGGCGGGAATATAACAAGGGGTCTTTTTTTTGTTTGTTGATTTTCATGTTGATCCATTTGATAAGAATCACGGTATTTTCATACAGGCTGATCACATATGCCACATCATTGCATGAGTTATTCTTTGTTTTGAAAATACGATTTGATGAATCTGAGATAAACGACGAAGGCCTGTTAAAATGGGGAAACGACGCCCAAAACCTGAGACAAAGCCAACTAAACTTGATGCTGAAAAGACGGTTGGTTGATATGTGAACTTGAGACGCAGCATGAGCATTGCATGTTTTCAGTCAAAAGTACTGGGATTAACAAGATTTACAGTTTACACTCAACAAAGTAGGAGGGCATGGATAGCTATACTCTCACCTATGTCACAATAACGTGATGTTTGAATACTGTACATGTGCACATGTAAATGAGATATTTCCTGCATCGCTGGTCACTCGAACAGCAGCCATATTTGAATGAATGTTAACTCAACATGTCCAAACTTACTGGTCTCGTTCTAGGTTCTTGTTACTATTTCTGTTTTTATTTCCATATCCACATCCTGTCCATTTTAGAAAGGATCACATCTTAAAGTTTATATTTTCAAATTCTACAAACGATTATCCTCAATCAAGGACTGTGGAGGACCACAATCAAAAGATCAATATGGTGAATTCCGAAAGTTCATTGATTAAACCATGTGAAACTTGCTGATCATTGAGGAAGGCCATATTATCCATCAATTTCATACATTTTTTAGATTCTTAGATTATCATTGTGCAGTTACTAGGGTTACAAAGGGGTGGACAATTTCCAGTAAATTTCCAGAAACTTACCATGGGAACTTAAGCTTGGGGAATTTGGAAATATTCAAGATTTAGCTCCTAACTTAGCAGCTAGTTAGCTACTGTATGAATACATGTTTTTTTTTTTTTTAATATCTGCAAGTTAAACATTAATGTCATGGTAGATCACATATATTTACATTAATATTATCAAAATGCTGAGTTAATAAAGGAACTTTATGAGATATTTGCTTTGTAAACCACAGTGTTTGGGAATTGCTGAGTTTGATGAGGGAAACAAATTTTCAAAAAATGTTGACCTATCCCTTTAAATCTGGTTGTTTTAGCTAAGATTATGCTAGAATATACTTTAAGTATACATACTTAAAGACCAACCTTCCAATTGTCTCCATTGTGGATTTATTCCTATTAATTCCCATGGAAAGTTTTCAACTTTGAAAATTGCCAGAATTTTGCAACTCTAGCGGGTCAGTGACAAAAATGTGATAATAGTATGATGCCCTAAAAGTTTAACTTTCTGGTACCAAGGTTTTACAAAATTAAAAAAACACATGCTATCAACAAATTTTATGTTCTAGGTGGATTAAATATTTTAGATTTATCCTTCTTCGGTTATAGCATTTGACATTTTTGTAAAAATCAGACTTTTACATAACAAGAAATCAACATAAACACAAAATGTACATTTCAGAGACCTAATGAATGCTTCTTAAAACTGTATTTTGACTCACTCATCTTGCCAACATTATTTGTCACTGACTCTTAGACAGTTTAAGTGGAGGTAGTTTTAAAAAATGCGGCACATGCAGACTTGAAACTTGATTTTCACACCATGTGGACATGAATGGAAACCAAAGGATGCCTAAAAAGGTAATCAAAATATACCCACAATATTTAAGGAATGCGAATTATTAGTTATTTGTAGTAAATTGACTTAAACGAGTTAAACACGTCATTAGAGTTAGATTCCCTATCTCATTTTGGATTAAAATTGTTGACGTAACTTGTCACAGCAGGAAATTCCTGGACAATGTTGGGTGTATTTGCTAAAACTTTGGACACTTAATGATTCTGCCAACACACGTGTGTGTGTGTGTGTATACCCCTGTATATGGACACATGTACAGATAACAATGCTTATTTCCAGCTGTAATACTACATGTCCGCTGTGGACTCTAAACTCTGCGGTCTAAGGTACAGTCGCTGCCTATCGTCACATCATTTATGCACCGGTCGGCTGGTTTTTGAGCCGATGACAGCCATGAAATGAAACACATCTTGAATGTTACTGTCATTTTGTCAGCTGTAAAAAAAAAAAAATACATCGAAAGAAATGTGCAGAAATATAACTTTCTGATCAAGAAAGGAAGGCGTCTTTGTTTAAACTACGGTCAAAGATTGCTTTTCTTTATTAATTATTATGTGGGATTACTTTTATTTGAAGTGGACTCTGCAGAATGTATTGCATTTATCATTAATATGAGCAGAACACCTTTTGCTTGAACTGCTGAGCAGTGACATCGAGATGACTAATGACTTCCCTTTTTCTCTGGCATGGTACAGAATCAGGTGCATCAGGGAATGTTGAGTGTTTCGTCTTCACTCCATTACCGATGATGCAGGTAGATACGAATCATGAAGCATCTAAGACCTCAGTGGTGATACGGTTTATCACCGTTAGCTAACAGTACCTCAGTATAATCCCGAGACCCATATCAAAGACCAGAATATGTGAAGGAGGCGTGGGGTCAGTTTGCTTTCAAATGTGGAACTGAATTTTACTTTCCTTAAGATATTAAAATATATTTTGCATGAAAAAGGTTGTCATATCCAAACCTGTTTGTAACTGAGAATGACTCATTAAGACAAATCACTATTTAAGGTTCACAATAATAGCATCAGAAGATAAAAAAAAAAGAAAATAAGACCCGAGTAATGACATGAAGTCTACAAAAACGTTCAGTACATACGTATATCGGTGCCTTGCTTTTGTGGTACATATTCATCTCCATATCTACAATTTCCTGACAAGTGCATTAGGTTCCTCTGAACAGAAACAGTTGCACTGTCTCCATTTTTCTCTCTAAATGTTCCAACCTGAGACATTTTGCAGTTTTTTATTCAGAAATCATTTTGCTACTGGGCATAAAATAGGCCTTTGATATGTTAACATTCAAGTCTTGTTTCTTTTTTAATTTATTTAAATTATGTGCACATATTGACACGCTAGTAATAATCTCAGTTAGATTAATGAAGCCTGTAATGTAATGATAATGCAAGTGAACTTTTATTCTCATTCATCAATAAAGGAAATTCTATGAAGGTTTTTTTTTATTATTTTTATTTTTTGGCTTTCTGACCATGGTGTGTGTGGTTTTTCAGTGGTTTGTGAGCATATTGGTGATCAGATTTGAAGAAGCAACTGGGAATATCTCTTAACCGTCTTTATCTTTACTTCTATGAACATGTAGTCACAAATAACATTAAGCTGCATGAACTAAACATTTAACACTGGGGCAAGGGGAGCTTAAGACAGGCACATTGTAAGGCATGGACATTTCTGTAAGGTGCAACAGTGAACATGCAAGCAGCCAATCCATTATTGGCCTGTAAGCATATTTCTTAAAGCTGGAACACAGCATTTCTTCAATAAAAGCCAGGCAAAGGAACAGCTCTGCCTCAGTACTGGCATTAAGCAGCTACATTTACTGGCTACATTAACGATTCTACAACGGCACACAACAAACCGGGCTGACAACAAGACCTACGTTAAATCTGGCGTGTTACTGTGTGGTACTATTTGTTTGGTTTTTTTCCTTCGTCTGCTTTTGCGATGCATTGTGATAATAGACCAGACGCTGACTATGGTTTGCAGAAGGGGCGTGGTGCTGATTTGTCTTCGGCCACGGCGAGCGTTCGGGGCAGCAGCCCAGCACAATGTTCATTTCACCTTCTGCGCCTTCTGTGCGGACTTGGTGATCTTACCGCTGGTCGGTGCTTTCTTTTCCACGCCTTTAATCACTCCCACAGCCACGGTCTGACGCATGTCGCGGACCGCAAACCGCCCTGAGGGGAGGAATTTGTGGAAAAAGTTTATCTTTAAACCTGAATTCACACAATCAGTGATGTGCAATCATCGAAAAAAGGGATGCACCGAATATTCAAATAACCGTAACGGTATTGCAACAAATGCGATATTCAGCCTTCGCTTTTGAGTTAACAGGAAATAACATTTTAATGGGTATTATAGTTGCTGCACAAATCTGCCCATAAATAATCAATTTATCTCATGTTGGGGTGATTATTCTAGAGAACTGAATGATTAAATAGATATATACATGTCAGGGTTGAAAATCATTATAATCTAAATAAATGACTCTATTTGGGGTGTTTGTCTTCTCCATGTTCTCGGGAGGAAGGGACAGGAATCTTAATTTTTTTTTTGCTTAAAATCTGTAAAGATGTCTATTATTATGGGGGAAAAAGCTGTATGAGTAACATTTGATTTTTTATTTTAAGTATAAAAAGACAGTAATAGACCTGAAAGCTCATAGGCTTCAAAGAGTTAAAAGTAGGGCTGAACGATTTGGGAAAATACTGCAATTTTTTAATACTGCAAATGCAATTTAATATGCATTTTTTCATTTATTTTAAATTTTATCCTCTATTTTATCATGTGTGTGTTTGGTTTTGCATCATTTCTGTGTTGGCAGCATTTTCTCCTCTCAGACGTATGCTTACCAGAGATGTTTCTTTGAAAAATATAACTAAAAATTATTCTCGACTAAAAAAAAAAAAAACTAGTTTCAGCAACAAATTTTCTTTTCGGTGCATCCCTAAGAAACTAACCATTAAAACTTCAGAACTGCAGCTTCAAGAGTTAGTAACTTACCCAGAGGCGGGTACTCGGAGAAGCTTTCCACACACATGGGCTTCCCAGGGATCATGTCCACGATGGCTGCATCCCCAGACTTCAGGGACTTGGGGTTGTCCTCGAGCTTCTTACCAGAGCGGCGGTCGATCTTTTCCTTGAGCTCCGCAAACTTGCACGCGATGTGTGCGGTGTGGCAGTCCAGCACTGGAGCATATCCTGCACTGATCTGACCAGGGTGGTTCAGGATAATCACCTGGAGGAAAAAAAAAGCAAAGGGAAGCTTGTAGGTAGAGCAGATTCACTCAGAAACACACAATAACCTGTTAAAATCTAAAACCTCCTGATACAGGGGCAGCATTGAGTTTTATTCATATATCACAGTCCACATCATCAATACATAGATTTGATCTTTGAACTCTTATGTTATTAAGCAAAATGATCTGCCAGTCCAATAAGATGATTCTACTAAACATTGGACTAATTCTACCAAAAACGAGATATTTTCACTTGTTTTCCAGTATAAAAATATATTGAGATGTTTGTTTCTTAAAGCCACAAATAAAACCACACTATTTAAAAACCTCTCTACCACTAAGTCATCTTTTCAGACCTGAGCAGTAAAACCAGCTGCTTCCTGTGGCGGGTCGTTCCTGCTGTCTCCGGCGACGTTGCCACGGCGAATGTCCTTGACAGACACGTTCTTCACGTTAAAGCCCACGTTGTCCCCGGGCAGGGCTTCGTTCAGGGCCTCGTGGTGCATCTCCACCGACTTCACCTCAGTGGTCACGTTGACGGGGGCAAAGGTCACCACCATGCTGGGTTTTAGGATCCCGGTCTCGACTCGGCCCACCGGTACCGTCCCGATGCCTGGAAGAGAGAAAAGTCACAGCTTTACATGTAAACAGGCTTCCTACAGGTTTATTCAAGGTAAATTCAAGTCTTTTTTTAGAATATTTATTTTCTTTCCATATAAAATATATATTTTTGGAACCTCATTGGTAGTAGTTAAGGTATGAATATGATGTATAACCAGGATTGTAAATTTCTATATTAAGCTGGGGGAATTTTGGAAATATGTATATTTATCTGACTCTGATACAGCAGATTTAATCACCCTGGAGTGGAACTTTTGTCTGAATGTGGCATTTTTCTATAGAATAAAATAACAAAAAAAAGCTTGTAAAAACAGAACAGAAATATAATTAGCTAAACAACTGGAATGGTCTTAAAAATACTTGATAATTGATGCATAAATTCATGTATAGTTACAGAAAATAACAAAAAACAGCTTATATTTAGCACATGAATTACCTGCCAGCTAGCTACTCTATAAATACTTTTTTATATTATATGATATCATTATATTACTTGTAATATTTGGAAGTTAAACATTAATACCATTATAGATCAAATACATGTATATATTTAAATTGTATTTATTATTTCTTATTATGTGCTATTATATTGATATATATTTTTATTATTTGTATAAATATATTTATTATATTTGATTATATTGATATATTTTAATTTCATACTTATATTTATACTATTAAAACTTACTTGACTTTGAGGAGTGTACTTACATTAAATCTGGTATAAATTTGTATATTTACATTTCCTGTTAAGGGCCAATGTTAAATTTTGTATATTTTTTATTCATTCCTATTTATTCCTATATATTCCCATTTATTCTTGTTAATTCCAATGGAAAGTTTCCAACTTTGAAAATTGCTGCAATTCTCCAACCCTATGTACTACAGCAAAGACAACGATAAAGAGCCATTTAATTGATTTTATGTCCATTTAAAATATTTTTTCACTAAAACTTATCAGATATCAACTTTCATAAATGTAATGATTTTAAGACTTTTTAAGACCCTGTAGAATCCCTGTGTGAAACAGTACAATGATAGTTTCAATCACGGGATCTGAAAAAAAAACAAAAGAGACTCACTTTAGAACAAAATGAGCCAGTAGGGAATTCTTTCTGGAACTCATTCTGTTCTTTTTGTCACAAGCTGCTCTCTTTCCCAAAATACTCTCAACATCTGGAGCCACTGACATTTTGAAGAAACTTGATAATTGGAGCACCTACATCCTTTCTGTCCACCCAACAGCAAACTGCGCAATTATCCAATTATCACCTCCAGACAGGCAGAAACCGACATCAACACCACGCTCACCTCCGATCTTGTAGACGTCCTGCAGGGGCAGGCGTAGGGGCTTGTTAGTGGGGCGAGTCGGAGACTGGATGGCGTCCAGAGCCTCCAGCAGCGTGGTGCCGGAAGCGTTGCCATCTTTACGGTTGATCTTCCAACCCTTGAACCAGGACATCTGTGGAGGGACAGAAGGGTTAACACTAAGGAGCTGTCCACAACAACGCAGGGATTTTTGAAATCATGTGTTTCTCTGCATGGTTTTGGCCTTTTATCTACATGTAACAGCAGTTGTAGGCTCCTCAAACCAGTTTTTTGTACATTTTTTTGCAACTGGAGTCCAGGGTTAACTTTTTTTTCGAGGTTTTAAACTTAAGACATACAAACAGAAGAGAAATATATACAAAAAGCACCCTAAATACCAACACTAACATAGAAAATGAATAAATAACAATACAAATTAAAATAAATGCCTATACACACCTTGTTATTGCTACATGGTTATTGTAAAAGTGCACATGGTGTGAGGTCGGTGAGTTGATTATTGCACATGGAGTAATTGGAAAATAGAAATAAATAAATTACACATGGTTACCTATTCTGTATAAATTATTATGAGATATATAAATATCTAAAAAAAAAAGTTGCATTGCTGCCATCTGCAGGACGAGTACTTTATTGCAGTGGTTCTCAAAGTGTGGTCCGGGGACCCCCAGGGGTCCTTAAGGGGGTTCCAGAATAAAGCAGAATCAATTATTTTCTCTATAATTCCTTCCATAACTACATGATGACAGAATGTAGGAGCATTTGTATGGAGGACTGAAACTGCTAGAATTTAAAGTAAAAAAAATATTTAATTCCCTATAAACATATTTATTTCCTTCCATTTATTTTCCCTTTGCATGTTAATTTGATAAATGATATTTGGAGAAATAAATGGGGGGATGAATACATAAATAAATACGTTAAAATGAATGTATTAAATAAAAAGGGAAATCAAATAAGTGCAAAGTAAAAATATTACAAATATAATAAATTAATTTATTAAATGCCAGGCATTTGCTGGCATATTCACTCATATACTGAGCCAGTCATTTATTTATATTTGATCAGTTTCAGTCATTATTTAGGCTACTTTCTGTTATAAAACATCTAAAAATAATGTTATCAGATGGGGTCCCTGATCTAGTTTATGTGAGTTTATAGGTCCTTGATGTGAAACCACTGCTTTATTGTACTATATCCTACTATATAATCCAGGAGAAATACCGTTTTCCCCTCTCACTTGACCCTATTTCTAAATTTTCTCGGTGGAAATGGACCTAAATTATGAGGCTGTAAATGCAGAAGTCTTTAAAAAGTCTAAATATGCGACACTCACTTGAGCTATAACTCTAAACATATTGTGTTTTATGTAAGGTCATACTCTCGTTGTCCTATCTGTATATCCAGCAGACTCACATTAGGGCTGGGCTCCAGCATGTTGTCTCCATTCCAGCCAGAAATGGGCACAAACGCCACCGTGTCGGGGTTGTAGCCGATCTTCTTGATGTAAGTGCTGACTTCCTTGACGATCTCCTCGTAGCGCTTCTGGCTGTAGTTGGGCTCAGTGGAATCCATCTTGTTGATTCCCACGATGAGCTGCTTCACTCCCAGGGTGTAGGCGAGGAGGGCGTGTTCGCGGGTCTGCCCGTTCTTCGAGATGCCGGCTTCAAACTCCCCCACGCCTGCAGCCACGATCAGCACAGCACAGTCCGCCTGAAAGAGAAGGAAAGGTGAGCATTTATTTCAATTAACCTGAGGTCAGGGTTTCTTTAATATCATATTTTTGCTCGTCCAGTACCTGGTCTTTCAAATATGGATTTAACAGTTTTCCTACAAAACTTTTCTCTCTCCATCAGGCATT
The DNA here is from genome assembly GCA_030544235.1 of Lepturacanthus savala. Taxonomy (NCBI): domain Eukaryota; kingdom Metazoa; phylum Chordata; class Actinopteri; order Scombriformes; family Trichiuridae; genus Lepturacanthus; species Lepturacanthus savala. Next base: position 3,644,084 of record CM060466.1, on the reverse strand, counting down.
TTCTCATTATTTTTTTCCCTTCTTCCACTCTCCCTCTACCTGTGAAGTCCCAGTGATCATGTTCTTGATGAAGTCCCTGTGGCCTGGAGCATCGATGATGGTGACGTAGTACTTGCTGGTCTCAAACTTCCAAAGAGAGATGTCGATGGTGATGCCACGCTCACGCTCTGCCTTCAGCTTGTCCAGAACCCATGCATATTTGAAGGAACCCTTTCCCATCTAGGTAATATGGAGAGGAAAGGAATATAAAGACATGTTGCCTTGCCAACAGTGCTAGACTTTTGTCCAAAGCCTTTCTGTTATAGCATTAGAGGCCTGCAACGATTAGTTGATTAATTAATTAGTTGTCAACTATTACATTAATCTCCTACTAGTTTGATAATCACATAATCGATTTGAATCATTTTTAAGAGGAAAATGTCCAAATTCTCTAGTTGCAGCTTCTCTTCTCTGATTATTTTCTGGTTTCTTTAGTCTCCTATAATAGTAAACTGATGATTTTGGTCACAATAGTACTATTTATTAGAGGGCAATTACACTAGATTTAGACATCTTGATCTTATCATGGGGCTACAACAACCCAATGTCATTGAAAGTCACACTGACAGTTGGTGCATTGCACAGTCACACTGTTTATAATTTAATTTATAGCTGCTAAATAACAATGCTGCAGATAAAGGCTGTTGCCATTTTACTACTAATACTAGTTTTCGCAGATGTTTTTGCATTCTTATGCAAGTTATGACCTAACCACCACGTAACAACTGCAGTGTGCAAATTACATATGAAAATACATAAACATGACACTTGTTAGACAAGACAAACCACCCAGTTACGTCAAACCCAGTTACGAAACTATACAACTGTACTAGAATAGCTGCAGCATACTATTATTTTACAGCAGAAAATCATATTTAAAATCAAAGTGAGAGCGAGAGGAGTCACCTACCTCAGCTGCTTCCTTCTCGAACTTCTCAATCGTCCTCTTGTCAATGCCGCCACACTTGTAGATGAGGTGGCCGGTGGTGGTGGACTTGCCTGAGTCGACATGTCCTATAACCACGATGTTTATGTGGAGCTTCTCCTTCCCCATAGCAGCAGACGCTGTAAAATACAGAGAGATCCCAGTGGTACAATAAATGAGACAATGGATCTGTAGCTATTAAGACATATCACTAGGTTATGCGAATACACACAGAGATACAAGCATAAATATAAAGGGTAACAATCCAACCAATGTTAATGCTGCTTTTGCCAACAAGAGAATATAAATATACCCACATTAATCCAACATTTTACAGAGTTAAGGTTGTTCCACCTGTGTTGGTGTAACAGGTTTCATTAGTGGCTAATCTGCATAAAATAATAATGAAGTGATGATATTGCACAGAGGAAGCATTAACAGTTTCCCCTACCTCTCTCTACTCATTTAAAGAATATGTCATCATTAAAACTTAACATATACACACATGCTTAATGAACAAATAAAATGTATTTTAATTAGATTGTGCATTAAAAGCCTGTAACTTAATTGTTTAAAATAACTATAACTATAAATATGCAGCGGTGAAAAGGAACAGAATCAAAGTAAAATAACTCAAATACAGTTTTTAAGTACTTTTATGTTATTTCTATTTTATACTCAGTATATCAGTTGTAGATTTTCTTTTCTTACTTTTTAATGGACTTTTTGACAGGATTTCTACTTTTACTTAAGTAAATAATACATTTATTTCAGACATACTTATTCTAGGACTTCCCTAACTTTAGTTACTTTAATATATGATAAGAAAATAGTAATATATAATTAACCAACGAAATTAATTCTAATTATTGTAAATGTAATTATTTATTTAGTCTAGTTAGCTGTGTCTGAACACACATATATACAACCATACACACATGTGAAAATGTATAGTAAACATATTTTCTAAAAATAAATATACATCTGTAGAACTTGGCTAACTTTAGCCTCGAGCTAGCTATAGCATGACGTCATTTGCGTCGTTTGGCGCCAAAGTAATATTAAGGAAAACTCAAGAAAAAAACAAACTGTGAGTAAATGAGAAGTAAATTACTGTTTTATTACAGCCAGAACATTCTGTTATTTACATTATTTTTCATTTTATTAGATATTAATAGTGTCATATCAATGCTAACCTTTAGCATAACATAATGCATTAAATAATCCGGTAACTCGCCTCATTAACATTTAAACGAAATATAAATATATTGAAATACGACTGTATACAGAAGCAGCCTAATAATAATAATAATATACTGGACTTATCTGTCTTATCTTACCGTCTGCTTGGATTAAATAAGAAAATTATTAGCTTATTTAGCTCGTTGATATTAAGATCGTTCCTCTAACGCTAGTTGATGTTGCGGACTCCTGCGCATGCGCACATTCCTGTTATGTTATGGGTCAAATTGACCCGTTTTAAAGTTTGAAGATCCAGGAAAAATAGTTAAAAGTGTTGTTTTTCAGAATTAAACTTCTTCATCTTTCCTTGTAAATGTAAAATATGTTATTTGAAACACTTGATTAAAAGTAATCAACTGGTGAAACATTAAGAAAAGGTTTGAACATGCGTTTTTTTATGAAAAACTAGTGATTTATCCTAAATAAACCATCACCTGTTAGAGGTAAGGACCACCATTGTACTAAATACTGATAGAATAGTCAACAATGGAGTTAATTGTGAAATATTATTAATGCTTGTAGGGATTCTTTTTTGGTTTTGGATGTCTTTTCGACCATTGCTGTTGCTGAGAACAGAACTTTATCATGCGTCAAGTGCATGTTATTATTGCGCTTTTGCAGGGACCTGGACAGAGGAAAAGTTATTTTAGACTCCTTATTTCCCTGTTCAAATCCGGAAAGAAGCAAATCAAGCTCATAATCAATGAGAATTCTTGTATTTATTAGTATATATCTCAAAAACTCAATGAATTCCGCACAGACGCATCACTGCACACCTGCTCATCTAATGGTGATTATGGCTCATTTATGGATTTAACATGTCGACACGAGATGAAACACAAAGTGCATTCAGTTTATTTGATTCCTGCGTTAAAATGACTCGGGGGTTTTATGCGAGACAATGGCGCAATGAGCAGACGCTGCACCGCAGAGCTGGTGTAAAACTATCCGCATGTCTGCGCATCTACGCACAGCGACGCAGCACTTTATCTGTGGCTGCAGGATAATGATGATGATGATGATGATGATTATAATGATGATGATGTTGATGATGGACAGAAGATCCCCGCACGGCTGTCATGCGGGATACCGCTGAAACTGCGCCATACCGGCCTAACCAGCAGAAACAGCCGGTGCCGCCCACATGCCTCTGCACTTTTTTTTTTTTTTTTGGATCAAATTACCATGACATCAGTGCTACACAGCTTCAAACCATCAGTTTTTTAGAGTCTTACTATAATGCAATTACATGCAAATACTATTCCAGATGTCCTTGGAATCCCCCAAACCCCTGCAAACATCCTGCAGACAGCACTGTGTGTGTTATTTATAAGAGCGTCCCGTTTGGAGCTGTGTCCTACCTTTGCGTCAGAAAGTGCGCCCACTGCTTTCTCTGCGGTGACAGTGGAGATGCTGCGTGCTCGTGTTGTTCTGACAGACGCAGTCAAAGTACCAGTGTGGTGTGACTGGCGTCAAACGCGTCACCTGCTGTAGTTACTGGTTCCCACCGCTAGATGGAGCGCTGACATAAGGAGGAAATTAACCAGCTGTGACTACACTTAGAATATGTAATTTAAAAGAGAAAAAAAAAAGTTGAATACCCTATTCCACCAAAAAATAAAAAGAAATACATACAAATATTAAATATATATAAATCAATAGATGTAATTTAGTAAAATGGCATAGAAACAACTGAATATGTCTTTGATGCATGTTCCAAACACAGCAGTTTTGAAAATTATTCATAGAAAGGATAAAAGTCAAAAACTAAATTAAATAAATATCTAAAAACACCACCCATCTTTACATGTTTCTTAAATTAATTTTATATTAAATCCCTTAAATACATCAAGTCTAAATGTCTACACATATATATGAATCATGTGTAGAAAAATATATATATATAATATAATACATATATATAATACATAGTGGCCTACTGTTCTAATTCAGTATGACGACTAAATCAGCTGTTGTTAATAAAGATTTCCATAGTTTTGAAGCACAATTTCTGAAAACAGGCTTTGTGCATTTGTTTGTGGAATTATTTCTTATAAACATAAACATATTATAATCAATATGAGATATTTAAATACATCCCATTGACTGTATATGGTTGTACTTATATATGGTTTAAACTTTGAATCTGGTTTATACCAAATATGTGATAATTAATTATTATTATATATGCAAAACAACAAATTAACATTGCAATAACCATAAGTATTTCCTCTTAAACAATATTGTCACATAACAATTTTCCTTTATCAGAACACTCTGTATAAGACATTTTAAGATGTTATGCACACATTTATCTTTCTTATTTTCCCCCCATTATATAGGAAGGTTGTTCACACGCCTGCTAATTCATAAAGAGACAATTGATCACTGTTTTCTTTCCTCACAGACATGTGACACCTGCTAAACCTGCCAAACCATCCATGTCTCACATGATTTACAGTAAAGAAGAAGAAGGAGGAGCAAACAGGTGAAACTATTCATTTCAGAGTCCGTTCCAGGCAGGGTGAGTGTTAATATTATGGCTGTAAATAATAATTACTGATTATTTTCATGTTCATTTGATTAAACTGTGTCAGTATATTTGAAATCACAGTGTCACTGTCTTTAAACACTGTTTCTGTGTTCGTACTGTGATGTAACCAGACACCTGCTGCTGTTTGTTTAAATCAGAGTCGTTTATAGTTTATCTTTGCGACGGCAAGAAAACGTAAAATGAACCGAGAAGCTGCTAATTTGAGAAATAAATGTGTGTCCAGATGAAAGATTTGTGCGAGGAGGAGGAGGAAGCAGAGTCTCTAATATCCGGGTGTGTTTCCCTGAAGAGTGACCAGTCTAAATCTCAGCCTCTAGTCTTCAGTAAAGAACCTGGACCCTCTAACACAAAGTAAGAGTTTCTACTGCCCTGCAGCAGGATTCAGTATTTAATGTCACGTTATAGTCTATATTACAACACCATTATTTTATAATTGATCATTTCCTTGTTTGAGCACTGATTGTGTTGTTTTTGTTCATGTTTGGAAATGTTTTTAGTAACATTTAATATAGATTATTATGCAGAGGACATATGGTGTGCTGTCTTAAAAACAATTGTTTGTAATATTCATTTCAAGCAACAAAAATAAGAGTTTCTACTGTAAACTGAGGGGCGACACGGTGGTGCAGGGGTTATTGCTGTTACCTCACAGCAAGAAGGTCACAGGTTCAAGACCTCCTTGGTCCTGGGTCTGGGACCTTTCTGTGTGGAGTTTGCATGTTCTCCCCGTGTCTGTGTGGGTTTTCACCAGGTACTCCAGCTTCCTCCCACAGTCCAAAAACATGCTGAGGTTAATTGGAGACTCTAAATTGCCCGTAGGTGTGAGTGTGTGAGTGAATGGTGTGTGTGTCCCACGATTGGCTGGAGACCATCTGGGGTGTATCCCTGCCTCTCGCTGTAACGCGCTGGGATTGGCTCCAGCAGACCATGTGACCCTAATGAGGAATAAGCAGGTATGGAAGATGACTGAATGACTGTAAATGAACAGGTTTAGGCTCCATTCAGCTGTAATCTGGAACAGATCTATAGAGACAAGGCTGGATTTGGTTTGTGATAATCCATTCAAACAATTTAAAATCATAGAAGTTAACTTAGTGTAAACTTGCAAACAGCTGATTTATCACAGAGGAGACTGAGTCTGACATTTAACATTTGGAAAAGAAAATAAAATCCCTGCAGCTGTTCTATCAGATTCACACAGATGGAGGGAGACTAGAGCAGAAACCATGAAATCTTTACCAGAAGACGACAGACAATAGAGCAGCAGTTAGTTTCACTTTTCACTGGAGATTTAACCCCTTGACCTCCAGCCCTTTTTCAGGTTTAGGACATCCCCATAGTCAGTAGGGTATGTCTCTGGAATAAACACAGAGATGTTGGTCGACACTAAACGACCATTTATTGATCTCAAATAAACATTTTCATCCCAAAACAGCAACAAAAAAACACATTTTTTGTTAGTCGCTTCAAACAAGCGACTTTTTACTGTAGTGTTTTTTGGCTGCTAGTTTACTGAGTTTTTGTCATAAAGCTACACTGATGGTACCGTTGGACTCGTCACAGTCTCAGCTTTCATATGATATGTCATTTGTTTGTGTAACATGAAGTATCAGAGCGCTAGCCATCAAAATGTGGCGAGTGTGTTGGCTTTATGATCGTATACCGATTTTCATATTTGTTAATTAATTAGCTTGGTGTTGGAGTTGTGTTTGGTGTGTGTAAATATGACTTATATGTGCTTGTAGTGGAGTTTCTCCTGTTTAATTTGATGTATAGCTTCACTATATTTGTACATGATTAGTGGAGCAATCTCAGGGACCCTGGAGTTTAACGGGTTAACTAAAGTTTACATTAACTCATTGTGTGTCTCCTTGTAGTTCCTTCATGAAACATTCACATTTTTTCAGTTAAGCAATGTTGGGAATTTTGGGGAATATTCAACATTTAGCACCTAACTTACCAGCTATACACCTACTGTATGAATACATTTTATTTAATGTTTTCAAGTTAAATAATAATACTATTATAGAAGAAATATATTTACCCACAATATTATTAAAACTAACTTCACCAGGCTATGAAATAATAAGGGAAAGTCATGATATGGAACGGTTTTATGAGGAAAAATAAAAAAATTAGCATTAGCCGCTAGTCTAAAGTAGCTGAAGCAGCTATTGCTATGACTATGGGTGATTTTTAAAAAATGTTGAACTATCCCTTTAAATCTGTTATTTATAGCCAAGATTATACTATAATAGATTTCCCCAACTATATTTAACTTCCCTGTTAAGGACCAAAATTCAACCTGCATTTATACATTTATTAACATATACACTACAGTTCAAAAGTTTTAGAACACACATTTTTACATTTTTATTGAAATTTAATCCGTTTAATTCCAATGAATCCTTCTAGATTTATATTTACTGTATATATGACAGCAGAGAGTGTATTAATACTGTCCCATGTTTAAAAAACACTCAATCCACAGAGAAACATACACAGCCTGTATTCAGAAACTGAGCCTTAAAACAAGCAGTCATGACTTCCGTGAAGTTGTGATGTCACTACTATACAGTCACCACCAACACCCCCCACAGCCATTTAAAGAGGAGGAGGAGAGGCTTAGAAAGAAGCTGGAGAAAAGAAGTGGAAAACTAGACTGAGATGATCTTTGCTGCTTCAAATCTGGTTGTTGATGTTAAAATTCACTATAAAACACAGGAAAGTGGAGAATATGGGACATTTAATTTAATTATCATGAATCCAGTACTAGTTAACAACTTAGACATCAGCTGTTCTGCAGTAATGGACTTAAATAAACCAAGTTTTTCTGGTTAATTAACCCCCGTCTGTATATCAGCATGGATGAAGCCTGATGTCTGGGTCTTTTCTAGGACTAGAGCTCTAGAGCTAAGCAGAACCCCATGATCTAGACCTAGTTAGTCAGGAGTTCATCCTACAGCAACATAATCCACATCAGACCATCATCACCTGTAACATGACACATTAAATTAGCGTACATCCCTATTAATTCCCATGGAAAGGTTCCAACTTTGAAATTTTGCAACCCTCATCATGAGTCAAACGGTCTTCGCGTCCACAGAGAGAAGAAGACGGGAAGTCTTCCTGTGGAGGAGCAGCCGTCCTGCTGTTGCTGGTGTCAGGACGTCCTGAAGGATCCACTCTCCACCAGCTGTGGACACTGGTTCTGCAGATCCTGCATCAACTCATACTGGGACCAGTCTGCTTCATCAGGAGACTCCTCCTGTCCCCAGTGTGGAAAAAGATGCAGACCTGGTCTGGACAGTCAGACCAGCTCTGTACAAAGTAAGACTGAAGACGGAAGGAAATTTTAATTTGATATATTTTTTCCCTTCAAACTGTTTTAGCTGTGCTAACATGATAGCATCAAGGGTTTTCTAAGCATCCATGCAATGAGCAAACACATTGTTCCATTAGAACACTGGAGTGATAGTTGCTGGAAATGCACCTATGTAGATATTGATGCACTTCTTCTCTTTCAGCAGGAAGTGGTCTGCAGGAGGATTCGGATGAACAGAAAATCAGTCTGAAGAAGACGTGTGAACGCGTGACTGAAGGAAATGTTGAAGCGGGAAGTGAAACCCTCCTCAACAAGGTCTTCACTGAGCTCCAGGTCACAGAGGGACTGAGTGAAGAGGCTGATGCCCAACATGAGGTGGAGCAGCTTGAGAAAGTGTCAAAGTTGAAGCCCGTCCAGGACACTACAATCAAGTGCCGAGACATCTTTAAACTCTTAGCTGAGCAACAGAAACGCATCAGAGCTGTCCTGACGAATGGTGTCGCTGGCGTTGGAAAAACTTTCTCAGTGCAGAAGTTCACTCTGGACTGGGCCGAGGGTTTGGAAAACCAAGACGTCAGTCTGCTGATTCCTCTTTCCTTCAGGGAGCTGAACTTGATCAAAGATAAGCAGTTCAGTCTCCTCACGCTGATCCATGCCTTCCATCCGGCGTTAAAGAAGCTCACAGCAGAGAAGCTCACTGACCCTGACTGCAAAGCTTTGTTCATCTTCGATGGTCTGGATGAAAACAGGCACTCTCTGGATTTCAAGAACATGAAGGTTCTGTCGGATGTCACGCAGGAGTCATCAGTCAACCAGCTGCTGACAAACCTCATCCAGGGGAATCTGCTTCCCTCCGCTCTCATCTGGATCACCTCCAGACCTGCAGCAGCCAATCAGATCCCTCCTGAATGTGTGGACAGAGTCACAGAAGTACGAGGCTTCACTGACGACCAGAAGGACGAGTACTTCAGGAAGAGATTCAGTGATGAGAAGCTGTGCAGCCGGATCCTCTCACACATCAAGATATCCAGGAGCCTCCACATCATGTGCCACCTCCCGGTCTTCTGCTGGATCACTGCTTCAGTTCTGGAGGACATGTTGACTACAGAGCAGACAGGAGAGCTACCCAAGACCCTGACTGACATGTACTCACACTTCCTGATGCTCCAGACAAAGAGGAAGAAGATCAAGTATGGTGAAGGTGACAGGGAGGTTCTTCTGAAGCTGGGGAGGCTGGCGTTTGAACAACTGGAGAAAAGAAATATCATGTTCTACCAAGAAGACCTGGAGCAGTGTGGTCTTGATGTCACAGAGGCCTCAGTGTTCTCAGGAGTTTGTAACCAGATCTTCAAAATAGAGAGTGTGATCTTCCAGAAAAATGTCTACAGCTTTGTTCATCTGAGTGTTCAGGAGTTTCTGGCGGCAGTCTACATGCACCACTGTTACAACAACAGGAAAACAGAGGTACTGAAGGACTTCCTGGGGGAAGACTACAAACAAAGGAAACCGAAGATTTTGAAGAAAATGTCCGCTTTTTTCAGTGGTGATCCATCTGACCGTAATCATGATTACCCATCTCTGGATGTCTTCCTCATGGATGTCATGAAGAAATCCCTCAGAAGTGAAAACGGCCACCTGGACCTGTTTGTTCGCTTCCTTCATGGCCTCTCTCTGCCGTCCAACCAGAGTCTCTTAGAAGGCCTGCTGGGTCAGACAAAGAACAGTCCTAAAACCATCCAAAGAATCATCAACAACCTGAAGAAGATGAACACTGAGAACATCTCCCCCGACAGAAGCATCAACACCTTCCACTGTCTGATGGAGGTGAACGACTGCTCCGTACATGAGGAGATCCAAAAGTTCCTGAAGTCAGAGAACAGATCTGAGGAAAAACTCTCTGAGATCCACTGCTCAGCTCTGGCCCACATCCTGCAGATGTCAGACGTTCTGGAAGAATTGGACCTGAGCAAGTACAAAACATCACAGGAAGGGCGACGAAGACTGATCCCAGCTGTGAGGAACTGCAGAAAGGCTGTGTAAGTCCAGATGTGATTAACATTATGAATGAGATTAGTAGTTTAGTTTGTTTGTTGCTTTGCTATATTGCATAGATGAAAGAAGGCTGTCCTTGAAATTAGTTTATTGGGGACAGTGAAGGTCATATTTTGATCAAAGATAACTCATATTTCTTAACAGTGATGCTGGAAACCAAGAAGATGCCATTTAAACTAATTATATCACTGGATATTGAATTTCTACGGTGTTGTCTGAGTTCAACACTTTATGTCCTTTAGACATGCTTGAAGTATCATCCACATACAGTTAGAAATTAATAGGGTTTCCTAATAATTATACCTAAAGGAAATGATCTGAAAGATAGAATTTAAACCAGCTTAATGCACCTTTAATACTGATAAAATGCTCCAATATCTGTAGTAGTATCTACGGGCTAAGAGTACAAGTATGGCAATAAGTCTTTTGTCATTTACACCATTGTTGTGTACGAAGTCACACGACTAGTTGGCGACTGCTTTCTACAAAGTCTTAGAGAGAAAGGGAAGGTTGCGTAAAAGTCTACATCTATAATTGGCTAAAACACTTGAATCAAGCACAGATTTTAATTTCAGATATTCTGAAGGACTGTGGCCAGATAATAAGGACATGTTGAGCGTGTCCAACAAGGAAGCGCCAATTAAAGGAAACATGTATTGATGCAGGGCGACACGGTGGAGCAGGGGTTAGTGCTGTTGCCTCACAGCAAGAAGGTCACAGGTTCAAGACCTCCTTGGTCCTGGGTCTGGGACCTTTCTGTGTGGAGTTTGCATGTTCTCCCCGTGTCTGTGTGGGTTTTCACCGGGTACTCCAGCTTCCTCCCACAGTCCAAACACATGCTGAGGTTAATTGGTGACTCTAAATTGCCCGTAGGTGTGAGTGCCACCCCAGATGGCGACCATCTGGGGTGTATCCCTGCCTATTGCCGTAATGCGCTGGGATTGGCTCCAGCAGACCATGTGACCCTAATGAGGAATAAGCAGGTATAGAAGATGACTGACTGTATTCATGCAATCCAGATAGTATAGGGTCCAAAAGACAAGTTGATGTTTTAGATTGCAAAAATCAAGATGACTATATCAAAAAGGTTAATTGAAGAAGACGCTTGAAGTAAATATATCATGTCCTTGTTTAAGATTACATATGTTGTGTTATCACAGACTTTCTGGCTGTGGACTCTCAGAGACTCACTGTGAAGTTGTGGCCTCAGCCCTGAAGTCTAAAACCTCTCATCTGAGAGACCTGAACCTGAACTCCAACCAGCTGCAGGATTCATTAGTGAAGACTCTGTGTTGTGGACTGCAGAGTCCAAAATGTCGACTGGAGGCTCTGAGGTCAGTTCACTGTTTGTAACTTTAAAACTGCAAAAGGAGGAATTGTAACTAAAAGACAGAATTGTGTACTAAATGTCAAAACCTCATCTTATAATAAGCTAATCAGTAAGTAAGAATGAAGAAACCAATACCATGTTTTCAGTAAAAACCCTATGAATTACTAGATCATGTGATCAATAATGAAAAACACTTTAGTCCAACATGTCTGATGCTCCAATGACACAATGATAAACTCTCTCTGCTCATTTAAAACCTGAACACATCTGATTAACTTCTGATTTATTCTTTTTCAGACTGATGAACTGCGGTTTGACAGAGGTCAGCTGTGCTTCACTGGCCTCAGCTCTGAAGTCCAACCCCTCCCATGTAAGAGAGCTGGATCTGTATATGAACGAGCTGCAGGATTCAGGAGTGAAGCTGCTGTGTGGTTTTCTGCAGAATCCACCCTGTCGACTGGAGATTCTCAGGTCAGTCGGGCAATTTATTTTAGAGTAAATGGCCCAACATTCTGACCATTTGATGGAAAAATTCATTAACTAAACATCCGATTGGACTGTGAATGGATTTTTTATCTACATCATTTATTCTTTATTCAGATTGAGCCGCTGCAGTTTGACAGAGGTCAGCTGTGCTTCGCTGGCCTCAGCTCTGAAGTCCAACCCCTCTCATCTCAGAGAGCTGGATCTGAATAACAACGAGCTGCAGGATTCAGGAGTGGAGCTGCTGTGTGGTTTTCTGGAGAAACAACACTGTCGACTGGAGATTCTGAGGTCAGATACTATTTTTTACTTCTTTGCTGAGATATGAAGCGTATCCTCACTGATGTAGAAGAACCAGCTGTATGTGTTTTACCTCTTAATGGTTATTAAATCATATGTTACATATGCCCGTCCCTCCTTTAGGACTGACCTTAATGACTTCCACCCCTCATATTAGAGTTTTAGAGATAATCTTTAGAGAATCTTAATGTAAAGTCTCTTTTCTTCTGTGGTTTAGTTCATTGATGGTGCCAAAGCACATTTAAAACCTCCTTATAATAAGTAACATCTACACTTGATAATTCACTGTGAATCTCTATTTTTTGGCTTTTATATTTGACAGATTTTAACGTGCATCCTGTTGAGTTCAGCAGTTTTTTTCCTGATTATGTTTTTAATCATTCTTTAAATCTACTTCTGCATGGTGGAGGATTGGGAAAAGCTGCATTGGAGCAGCAAATGCATTTGAATCAAGACTTTACATCCAGAAAACCATTTTGTTCCCATTATTATATATTTACTGTATAAAGTTTATAATGTAGTTATAAAAGATGACTAATTCTTAACGAAACTGTAGAAAATGTTTACTTTTAGCTTTTAAATAGTCACATTAGTATATAGAAGATCCTCTCAACAAACATTTGATTCAAATTTATCAAGTTTACTTGTGTTTTAGTGGATAATGTTTGATTTTTCAGTTAACACACAATGTGAAACGTTAGCGTAAATGTTGTGTTGCCTTTTGGAAAATCAGAACACATCTAATCACGTTATGAATGGATTTTTTATCTGCATCATTGATTCTTCATTCAGATTGAGCCACTGCAGTTTGACAGAGGTCAGCTGTGCTTCACTGGCCTCAGCTCTGAAGTCCAACCCCTCTCATCTCAGGGAGCTCCACCTCTATAAGAACGAGCTGCAGGACTCAGGAGTGAAGCTGCTGTGTGGTTTTCTGGAGAAACAACTCTGTCGACTGGAAACTTTGGGGTCAGACGCCTTTATTAATTTATTTTTGTTAAGTCAAACTGGATCTGATACGTTGCTGATCACCACTGATGTAGGAGAAACAGCTGCAGGCACATTACCTCCTATTGTTCTTTAAATATGTTATTAAAAGTAGTACTTATAGCAATGTTAGTAAAATAGTAAAATTACTATTATTTGCATATTGATATGAGTGATTAAGGGGTTAAAGGACAAGTCTACACTTCTTCCTACTCCTTTTTGAACATGTAAATAGTATTAATTCTTTTTTTTTTACCTTTTTTAACTGTTTATTTACTAATAAAGTAAACTAAATATCTTTTTTATATTAATACATAAGGTAAATGACATCATGAATCAATGAGAAATGGAAAACAGCATCTGGATGATACCACTTTGAGAAATAAGGCGGGGGGTGTGTCATTCATCATTGTTTTACTTGTAGCTGCATTACTGTTGTAAAGTAGCGTCTTTTCTTCTTTTCTTCAGGTTAGTGAACTGCAGTTTGACAAGGATCAGCTGTGATTCTCTGGCCTCGGCTCTGAAGTCCAACCCTGGACATCTGAAACATCTGGATCTGTGGGGAAATGACCTGAAGGAAGCAGACGTGAAGCTGCTGTCTGCTCTACAGAAGAGTCCAGGCTGTGGACTGGAGGACCTGAGGTGAGTTAGAGATGTTTTATATTAAACACTGAGCCTCAGTTCTTCTCTCATCTCAACATGAATCTGTCAGAGCTCTCTGATCAGGCTGAATAAAACCGGAGATTTAGCCACTATGTGTTTTTCATACAGACCAGAACCTCTGAAGTTCAGGAAAGAAGCTAATGAAGCTAATTAGCAATGACTCTAGTGGTTTATTAGTAGAATCAGGTGTGTTACTTCTTGGTTGGAACACAAACCTGGACCCACATTGGTCCTTCTGGACCAGGATGGATGATCCCTGTCCTAAAATCCTCCTGATCCAGGTTCAGCATTGAGTTTTATTCATAAATCCCAGTAAAAACCTCAGCTCCAACACTAAATAAAGTATTTTATCTGTAATAAAACCCAATGTTACTGTTCCAGCATCAATATATATAATCAATATCCACATCATCAATACAATAAGACAATAGTTTAATATAATATCAGTAGTAGAGACTATTTAGATATTTAATTTGTGTGATTATTTAATTGTCTCCTTTATAATCTCCTTTTTAAACATCTTACAGAATATATTCTTCATGTTCTGTAATTGTGATTTATATCATTTTATGGACAAATAATTGACCTTTGAACTCTTATCTTATTAATCATTGAGCATTGAGGATATTTATTTATGTTTCCCCCTGATTTGGGTCTGTTTCGTCCTGTTTTAAATTTTCAATAAAGTTTTTTTTTTCAATATTCTAACTATATATTCTCTATAACATCAACATAAATAGATTCTGACTCTTCTGTAGTCACCTCACATGTTGTAGATTTATTTTAATTCCAGGTTTAAGTCCAATAACCTTTGTGTTTGTAGAGATATTCAACATTTATTATCATTTATAGCAGGAAAACTGACAAAAACACAACATCAAACACTGACCTATGACCTTTGTTATTTCTGCTTGTGTCATCAGATGGACATGATCACCTCTATCCTGAGTAAGAACATCAGAAATATTGATCAGGTGAATCATGATGATGCATCTTTAACAGGATCTAGATTTAGATTTTGTTCATTTAAATCAGTTCTAACTACAAACTGATCACTTTTCTCCAGATTTCATTAAAATCAGCACTTTATAGATGTGTTATACAAGCGTATAAAAAGAAAAGTGTCTGTTCTATTGGTGCTTTGGTTGTTTTTTTTATAAAAGTGTAAAATCACTGAATCAAACAGACTGAGCCACTGAAAATAATATAATTTATATGAAGTATAAATAGCTACACTATCATTTATAATCTGTTTTATATGATTTGACTCATATTATTCTATCTATGTGCAATAATTGACTCAGATTTTATATATTATATACTTCAAAATAAACTTTATTAACATCTGTTCTTATCATTTCTTCTTAGTTTCCAGGTAAGAAGTGTTTGTCTATTTTTTTCATCATTTGCACATGAGTTAATATTATTTATTAATGGGAATTTTATTGTCAAATAGGTTTAATTGTATGTTAATAATGTTAATGTTTATTAATGTTTATCAGTCCATTTTTTCTTTATTCGTCAAAGTATGCACAATAATATAATAAAGGAAAGAGAAATCTGGATAATTAACAAGGAGAAGCAAAACTGAATTAAATGTGGAGCGATGAGACAGTTAATTATTAAACTAGTTAATTATTTTATCCATGAAATCCATTAAAAAATATCTTTTATTGAAATAACTTGAATTAAACACATGTACACGTGTTAATTGTGCCTCATTTTATCCATTAGTGATAAAAGGTAAATCAAATATTAAGTGAAATTGTTAATGTGATAAATACAACTAAAGTATATAATAAATAAGAAGCCTTGAGATTAGATTAGCCTTTTATTTAACTTTCATAGAATCAGTATGAATATTCTAAATATATTATTTTATGTCTGAAAATTAAATAGTGAGTAAAAAGTGTAATATTTTCCAGCACATTTGTTATTTTTTGTGTGTTTTAGTGTTATCACAGATTGTGAAAGGATGAAAATCAGGAAAAATACATTAAAATAAATTAAAATAAAATAAATTGTCCCAAGTGGAAATTACCCAGTTAATTAATATAATGAAATAAAACAAGTTAACACACTTAAATCATGTTAACATATATTGTAAAGTGAATTTTTTTATATTTTATTGCATATTTATTATTGTCTCCTTTATAATCTCCTTTTTAAACATCTTACAGAATATATTCATGTTCTGTAATTGTGATTTATATCATTTTATGGACAAATAATTGATCTTTGAACTCTTATCTTATTAATCATTGAGCATTGAGGATATTTATTTATGTTTCCCCCTGATTTGGGTCAGTTTCGTCTGGTTTTAAGTTTTCAATAAAGTTTTTTTTTCCAATATTCTAACTATATTGTCTCTATAACATCAACATAAATAGATTCTGACTCTTCTGTAGTCACCTCACATGTTGTAGATTTATTTTAATTCCAGGTTTAAGTCCAATAACCTTTGTGTTTGTAGAGATATTCAACATTTATTATCATTTATAGCAGGAAAACTGTAAAAACACATGTGATAAGTATTTCCAGCTGATCCACTGCTCTTTATACTGATAAAATCTCATCAAACACTGATTATTTTATGTCTGAAAATTAAATAGTGAATAAAAAGTGCAATATTTTCCAGCAGATTTGTTATTTTTTGTGTGTTTTAGTGTTATCACAGATTGTGAAAGGATGAAAATCAGGAAAAATACATTAAAATAAGATAAACTGTCCCTTTGTCCCCAGTGGAAATTGCCCAGAAACAACAAGTTAACACACTTAAATCATGTTAGCATATATTGTAAAGTGGATTTTTTAATATTTTATTGCAAGACTCTTCACCACAGACAGTTTTTTCATGTTCATCACTTCCTCGGTGACGTTAAATCTATCGATAACTCCTGCAGCAGTGTTATCTGCTGGTTCCAATCCTTTATTTACTGCTTTAACATCCAAATGATGTTGCAGAAAGTCCTAGAATGAGAACTCCAGAATAAATTACTCCCCCAGCAGCTCGGAGCGCCTTGTTTTAACGCCGCCGTCGCTCATACAGTCTTTTAAATAGCAAGAGACGTTGGTGTCTGGAGGTTAAAGTTCATCTCTCTCCTCTCCCTGGCAGTAACACGCCGCCCTCTGGCTGTTCATGTAGGGCCTGCAGCCCAACGTCCACACCGTGTTGAAGAAGGTGTCGGCCACTGTTTCACAGGCTGAAGAGAGAAAGAGAAGCAGCAAAAACACACAGACAGGAGCATTAGTATAGTATTTACTGCACGATTCATCCTATTCTTGCTATTTAAGAGGTTTTAATTCATTTTAACTCTATTAAATTCTCCGGAGCAGCTTTTTAATTCGCATTAATCCCTTCAAATTGAATTTATAGGTGATGTAAAGTCAATATTTCTAATATTTAAGAAGATATAAGGCTATATGTTACTGTTACAGCATCAATATATATCATCAATACAATAATTAATAGTTGAATATAATATCAGTAGTAGGGCTGCAACTAACCACTATTTAGATATTTGTCAATTTCAGTGTCAAGTTTATTTATATAGCACATTTTAGTTGTGCTAAATATATGTATTTAATGTAGATTTGAGCTGTTTGTGTGATTATTTAATTGGCTCCTTTATAGATATACAATAAAAAAACAAGATAAAAAGTCAAAAACATAAGATAAAATGTCAAAATCCCAACTATAAAATCAAAAATATGAGTTAAATAAGTAAGAAACATCAGGTAAAACTCAGAAATATGAGCTAAAATGTCCAAATGTGATCTAAAAAGTCAAAAATATGAGATTAAAAAAGTAAGAAACATGAGATAAAATGTTCAAATGTGATCTAAATGGTCAAAAATATGAAATTAAATGTAAAAATTTAAGATTAAAAAGTCAAAAACATGAGATAAAGTTTTGTTTTTCATGGTCAGTTTGGTCCTAAGTTTTAAATAAAGTATTTTATCTGTAGTAAAACCCAATGTTACTGTTCCAGCATCAATATATATCATCAATATCCACATCATCAATACAATAAGACAATAGTTTAATATAATATCAGTAGTAGAGACTATTTAGATATTTAATTTGTGTGATTATTTAATTGTCTCCTTTATAATAAACATCTTACAGAATATATTCTTCATGTTCTGGAATGATCCTCAGTGGGATTTATATCATTTTATGGACAAATAATTGACCTTTGAACTCTTATCTTATTAATTATTGAGCATTGAGGATATTTATTTATTTCTCCCCCTGATTTGGGTCAGTTTTGTCTTGTTTTAAGTTTTAAATAAAGTTTTATTTCAATATTCTAACTATATTTGCTCTATAACAGCAACATAAATAGATTCTGACTCTTCTGTAGTCACCTCACATGTTGTAGATTTATTTTAATTCCAGGTTTAATACCAGATATTCCACATTTATTATCATTTATAGCAGGAAAACTGATAAATAAACCTGGGAATTAAATAGTTAAAAGATCACTTGTGAATTTGAATGTATTTATCATTTATTATTAATTCTCAAGTCCTTTTGAGACATTTAAAACTGTCAGATAAGCTCATCTGTCCACATATTGAGTTCAGCAGCTGAATGAATTATAAATACAGCATCAACCAAAGTCTGAAAAGGTCACGACCTTCTACTTTTGACACGAAGCCGAGGCTTTTCTTCAGGTCGGAGCAGATGCTGTGGAGGCACCAGCGGAACTTGGAGTCGCAGCGATACTTGTTGGAGCCGCAGGTGTCGTAACACATGTCCAGCTGGTTGCAACACTTGGTCATAGCCGGGATGCCCAAGTCCATCTGGAACACACGAATCAGCTGATTTATCAGGTGTTTATCTAAACCAGGGGGGTCAAACATGAGGCCCGAGGGCCAGAACCGGCCCCCTAAAGGGTCCAAACCGGCTCCAATGAGTAAAAAAGAAGCTGTTTTTTCAAAGAAATGAGAAAGAACTCAAGAGGTTTGAAGGATAAATTATCATTTTAGTTTTGATTTAATAGTTTGTGAAGCAGGAAATGCTGATCAGGGGGAAATATATGAAGTTTCTTTACAAAATATGAGATGAAAAGTCAGATTTATGGATAAAAAAGGCCAAAATATGAGATAAAAATTTAAATTAACAGAAAAAATCAAACAATTTTATCTTATTGTTTGGAAAACAAGATTAAATTGACCAAACTCAAGTAAAAAAATAAATAAAGCCAATGGAATGTGATAGTTACAGATAATTCTACTCATTATTGGACTAATTGAACCAAAAACAAGATATTTTCACTTCATTTCTATATGGAATAAGTGGGTTATCGCAGTGAATAAGATTAACATTTACTTAAAAAAAATAAATATCAATATTTATAATTAAATATGTGTTTATACGTATTCAAAAATCACCTTCTTGGGAATAATTTAGTTTGTCTAATTTGTTGTTTCTACAAAAAAAAAGGTTAAAATTTGTAAAATGCAATCTACCCATTGACTTTCATTAAAAAATCCATGAATATGCAAACTTGCAGTGGAAAAACTGAAACCTTAACAGGTGAAAAAATAATTAAATGACTAAAAAACTGATGCAAACATTATTAAGAAAAGTCAAAGTAGTGCTGGTTTTAAATGTGAATATTTGAATATATTTAAATGGTAAATTAAATAAGAATTTGTTGAATTTCTACGTTTTACGGTGAAAATATTTTGTTTTTTGTTCGTCCAATATTGAGAAGGATTATTTTATTCCACTGGCAAATTATTTATCATATTTCTAGTTTTTTTTCTTGATTTTTTGGGGGTTTTTTTGGTCAATTTAATAATTTTTTAAAATAAAATAATAGTCTTGTTTTCTTAAAACAAGACAAAATTGAAGCAAACCAGGAAAAACAAATTATCTGCCAGTGGAATAAGATAATTCTACTCAATATTGGACTAATTGGACCAAAAAACAAGATATTTTCACCTGAAGTAAAATGTAGAAATTCAGCAAATTCTCATTTAATTTTCCATTTATCTCATTTTAAGTTTGTTTTTTTTGTTTTTGCTGATTTTGATCAATTTGGTCCTGTTTTTAGTCCAATATTGAGTAGAATTATCTTATTCCACTGGCAGATAAATCAGCTTTTTCAAGTTTTCTTCCTGATTTGGGTAAATTTGGTCTTGTTTTAGGAAAAAACGACTAATATTTTCATAAAAAATACATCAAATTGACTAAAATCAAGAGAAAAAACTTGAAATAATATTAATAATTACTCAATATTAGACTAAATGGACCAAACACTAACAGCGACTTTCATCTGTTCAGTTTTTGCAGAGTAAAACGTAGAAATTCAACAAATTCTCATTTAATTTCCCATTTAAATATATTCAAATATTCACATTTAAAACCAGCACTACTTTGACTTTTCCTAATGATGTTTGCATCAGTTTTTTAGTCATTTAATGTTTTCACCTGCAGTTTTTCCACTGCAGGTTTGCATATTCGTGTAATTTTAATGAAAGTCAATGGGTAGATTGCGTTTTACAACTTTTAACCTGGTAATTGTAGTTTTTTTTGTATCAGACAAACATAATTATTCCCAAGAATGGTGATTTTTACACATATTTAAATGAGGGAGTAATGATATTTAATCGTTTTCTGTAAAAAAATGACTATGAAGTTGTGTTTTTTCCCATATGCAGAGGACAAACGTTACATATCTATGTGTCCAGGCTTGATTTCAAACTTATTTTATCAGGAAATGTAAATTAAACAGCTTTTAACCATATAAATTAAATCCCGTACCCCCTCTGGAACAGGAAGCCCCAGGAAGTAGGAGCTGCAGCCGTTTGGTTCAGGCATCTGATACCCAGGACGTGGCAGAGGAGCTTTACCTGAGGAAAAAACGTAGAAAATCAGAGGTTTACTGATAGAGAAACAAAGGTTGGTGCTTTTTGGCCTCATGTCATGATATTTCACATGGTATCAGCTGAGGTCACAGTCCATCTCCGGCCTCTCCCTCATGATAACAGATGATAAGTAGTTTACAACATCAGCCTTGATGAGAGGATTATTGAATGGGTTTAACCCGTTAAACTCCAGGGTCCCCCTGAGATTGCTCCACTAATCATGTACAAATATAGTGAAGCTATACATCAAATTAAACAGGAGAAACTCCACTACAAGCACATATAAGTCATATTTACACACACCAAACACAACTCCAACACCAAGCTAATTAATTAACAAATATGAAAATCGGTATACGATCATAAAGCCGACCCACTCGCCACATTTTGATGGCTAGCGCTCTGATACTTCATGTTACACAAACAAATGACATCTCATATGAAAGCTGAGACTGTGACGAGTCCAACGGTACCATCAGTGTAGCTTTATGACAAAAACTCAGTAAACTAGCAGCCAAAAAACACTACAGTAAAAAGTCGCTTGTTTGCAGCGACGAACAAAAAATGTGTTTTTTTGTTGCTGTTTTTGGATGAAAATGTTTATTTGAGATCAATAAATGGTCGTTTAGTGTCGACCAACATCTCTGTGTTTATTCCAGGGACATACCCTACTGACTATGGGGATGTCCTAAACATAAAAAAGGGCTGGAGGTCAAGGGGTTAAGTTGCTGCTTTTAAATCCATACAATGGATTTAGAGATAAAAACAGACAGTTAATATTTGATTATTGTTTTAATGCAAACTTCAGTAGGATAAATCAAAGTAGTGCTGGTTTCAAATGTGAATATTTGAACATATTTAAATGGGAAATTAAATGAGAATTTGCTGAATTACTACATTTTACACTGCTAATCTTATTCCACTGGCAGATAATTTATCTTATTTCAAGTTTTTTCTCTTGATTTTAGTCAATTTGACGGAAATAATGTGTTTTCCTACAGTTTTCCTTTTACAGAAAACGATTAACTATCATTACTCCCTCACTTAAATATGTGTTTATACATATTTTTAAAAAATCACCATTCTTGGGAATAATTATGTTTGTCTGATACAAAAAAAAAACTACAATTACCAGGTTAAAAGTTGTAAAACGCAATCTACCCATTGACTTTCATTAAAATTACATGAATATGCAAACCTGCAGTGGAAAAACTGCAGGTGAAAACATTATTAAATGACTAAAAAACTGATGCAAACTTCATTAGGAAAAGTCAAAGTAGTGCTGGTTTTAAATGTGAATATTTGAATATATTTAAATGGGAAATTAAATGAGAATTTGTTGAATTTCTACGTTTTACTCTGCAAAAACTGAACAGATGAAAGTAGCTGTTAGTGTTTGGTCCATTTAGTCTAATATTGAGTAGAATTATCTTATTCCACTGGCAGATAATTTATCTTATTTCAAGTTTTTTCTCTTGATTTTAGTCAATTTGATGAAAATATTAGTCGTGTTTTCCTAAAACAAAACCAAATTGACCCAAATCAGGAAGAAAACTTGAAAAAAGCTGAATTATCTGCCAGTGGAATAAGATAATTCTACTCAATATTGGACTAAATGGACCAAAAACAAGATATATTTATCTATTAATGTTTCAGTCCAGTAAAAAACAAGACTAACACTTTGTTTAAATAAGATTTAGAAGAGAAAATAAATAAGATTAATGATCTGCCAGTGGAATAAGATAATTCTACTCATTATTGGACTAAAAACAAGACCAAATTGATCAAAATCAGCAGAAAAAACATGAAATAAGATACATTTTCTACCAGAATAAGATAAATCTACTTAATATTGGACTAATTTTATAAAAGAACAAGCTGTCTTTATCAAGATTTCAGTTTTTGCAGTGTAATAACACAATCTGTAGTGTTTATACACAAATATTTGACCTTTGAACTCTAATCTTATTAATCATTGAGTATTGAGGATATTTATTCATTTTTCCCCGCTGATTTGGGTCAGTTTTGTCTTGTTTTAAGTTTTTAATAAAGTTTTTTTTCAATATTCTAACTATATTGTCTCTATAACATCAACATAAATAGATTCTGACTCTTCTGTAGTCACCTCACATGTTGTAGATTTATTTTAATTCCAGGTTTAAGTCCAATAACCTTTGTGTTTGTAGAGATATTCAACATTTATTATCATTTATAGCAGGAAAAGTGACAAATAGACCTGAGGTTTAAGTGCTTAAGTGTCAGTGGCAAGATGATAAAGTCAAATCAATTTAAAATACAGTTTTATTCAGCATTCATCATGTACTTTGTGTGTTCATGTTGGTTTCTTCTTATTTAAAAGTCCATTATTTTATCATTTTATCCATTTTTGGACATGAAATTCCATTTTTCAGTCACTGGAAAAGAACAATCAATCTTAAATATATAATCCAACTAGTTATTTCATTTTTTAAATCTTTTTTTAAGATATAGATAAAACATGTGGTTCCAAGTTTTTAGGGTAACAGTTTTATCACTGACCTTTTTCTTTACATCAGACGAGTCAAACTCAGTTTGTTCCCGCGCTGCATCAGTGTTCTGGTTTCCCTCAAAGAGCCAATTATAAAGATCATATATATGTATCTACATATTATTATTATATATGTTATTATATTACATAATTGCCTCTCCACTCATAATAGTGCTGGTGACAATATCTAGAGACTCATACCAGAATAAGCTGATAACCTTGTTGCTATGCTAAATATTAAAGAATAGAAAGAACCAGAAAGTGATGACAGATGTACTTCAACAAAGGAAAATAAGGAAAAAACAGAAATGTTCTTAATAAGTCTGTGAAGCTCTGGAGGGGCCACAGAAAATGAGGTGGTGGCCCAGATTTGGCCCCCGGGCCCTGGGTTGGACACATCCTCGTACTTTTAATCCCATAAAGGGGCCCAGAAATCCTTCCTCTTACCATATCGGCAGCGGTATTGGCAGACCCCGTCACGCCCGCCCATGAACTCCAGCATGGAGTCGAAGTAGCTCCCAACGGACTCGAAGCCTCCTCTGAGGGAGTTCAGACCCCAGTCCTCGTCGTCCTGGTCCCCCTCCGGCTGGACCGGCGGCACCGGGGACCCCGCGGCCGGGTCCTCGGCCTCTTGGCCGGCGGCGGCGTGGACCAACGGGCCCAGGAGGAGCAGGAGGGGAGCGATTCTGGTCCAGCGGATCATCCTGCAGCTCAGAACTGATTCAGAGACTCAACGCTCACAGGAATACTGAAAGTGTCTGCGTGACCTGCACTTTGAGCCAGAAACAGGGACGGCCTCGTATGTGGAGGAACAAAGTCCAGCTTCTATCTCATCCTTTTAACATGTGGGCTTTTATCATCCCGGCTGATTAACCTGGTGTTAACCAGTAGAAAAGCTCAGCTCCAACACTAAATAAAGTATTTTTATCTGTAGTAAAACATGATGTTACTGTTACAGCATCAATATATTGTGTTTTTTTCGTATCTAAAGTTCTTGGACTGGACTTTTCAGGAGTCTCTGATCTAAATCTGACCTAAAGCATAAATATATGTCTGTGATGTTTGACTGAATGCAGCAGAATCACATCTTTGACACTTTAGATTCTGTGAAAAAAGCTTCTATATGCATGAAATAAAACAATTCTTACTAGTATTTGAAAGGTTTTGGCTGTTAAAAATCACCTAAACCTCCTGATACAGGTTCAGCTTTGAGTTTTATTCATTAATCCCAGTAAAAACCTCAGCTCCAACACTAAATAAAGTATTTTACATCAATGTTACTGTTCCACCATCAATATATATCATCAATATCCACATCATCAATACAATAATTAATAGTTTAATATAATATCAGTAGTAGAGACTATTTAGATATTTAATTTGTGTGATTATTTAATTGTCTCCTTTATAATAAACATCTTACAGAA
This sequence comes from Lepturacanthus savala, assembly GCA_030544235.1. Taxonomy (NCBI): domain Eukaryota; kingdom Metazoa; phylum Chordata; class Actinopteri; order Scombriformes; family Trichiuridae; genus Lepturacanthus; species Lepturacanthus savala. The sequence continues at coordinate 3,619,351 of CM060466.1, read as the reverse complement.
TATATTCTTCATGTTCTGGAATGATCCTCAGTGGGATTTATATCATTTTATGGACAAATAATTGACCTTTGAACTCTTATCTTATTGATCATTGAACTTTTTTTTGTCTGACGACTGAACTATTTTTTAACTGTAGTAAAACACAACGTTAGATGTGATAATATATACACACACACACACACACACACATATATATAAGTAGAAAGTTTCTAAATTAAAGCTTTATTTTTTATTTTTAAGGAACAGTGCCCAGGAACAGA